>JBBKCR010030777.1:0-11609 GCA_037577295.1 Ladigesia roloffi
GAGACTGTCCCCTGTAGTTAGAAATGGAAGTCGCTTTGGATAAAAAGCGTCTGCTAAATGCCGTAAATGTAAATGTATACCGGCCAAATGCATATGGAGGCCGTCTGACACCTGCGATGGCCCATGAGAGTTTTAAGAATCTTTTAGTCCTAAAACTAAACCCATTCTTAGTGGAGGGATACATGCAGGGCATTGTGAGGTAAACTAGTCCCCAATAAATGTGATTTAGTTCAGATTCTCCACTATTCTACCATCACCAACATCCATATATACACACAGTGATATGTGGAGCTTCACTGGTCGATCATAAATAAAATGATGGGATCTATATTCACCCTCCAATCTGCTTGAGGCTCAGGTAAAAAATCCCCCTATTGGAACTTGTAGATGCCCTGTGTATAATCTTTTCTTCAGAACCCGGAGTGAGGAACTTGTGTTGCATTAATGGATGTTAAAACAGCCTCGGAATGGTGTGAGAGTTGAGTCCATATCCTTCGGGAAAATTCAGACCGGAACACTGCACAATTAGAAAACAAATTTCAGCCAAAGTTCACTCACAGCTCAAGTGAGGCCCAAAAATATGATTATCAAATGAAAAGAGGCCTGCAGTCAGGAAGAGGTCATCATCTGGAAAAGACTGAGCTCGTTTGAGCAGTCACTTGGGAAAATAAAGCATAAATAACCCATAATTCTGCTCATCAGTGCTATTTTTGATATTTCTCTTTCTGAGAACCATGTGCATGTTATCCAGCAGAGTTATTTTTTGTGGATGGACTGTAATATATTTTGCAGAAGGTTATGCTTTATTGATCCCTCCAAGGAAACTGGAGGTTAATTTTGGTGCCTAACTACAGAGCTAGAGTCAGAGTTGCAAAGCAGTGCAATGATCAGCAATGCTTGGTCAAACCTGAGTTTTGAAATCACAAATGTATAGTTGCTGGTTCATCTCCAGTGAGTAATACTCTCAAGGTCAATGTTGTGCTAAGAAGGACCCACATACTGGACATGATGTAACATATATATTATCTGCTCCCTGATGCTCATATGGTGTCCTGGCCATGGACAAATTCAAAGTGCACCTATCTTATCAGTGAACCATGAGTGGAGATACAAGGCAGGTGAACCTGATGAAGTGTCTAATCTAAATATTAATCTTTAAACATTTGATTATGCTGGTTAGAGGATCACAGGTTCTGACCTCAGTCTTCTCCAGCCATTGCATGGACTCATCCAGATACTTTGTCAGGTGGTTGCTAGGGTGTTTCTATTATCTATGTGTGGTTGCAGTAATTAACCTGTCCCAGGTAATTGCTAGGCTGTTTCTAAGTTGTGTCTATCATTTTCTTGGAAGTTATAAGGATGTTATGCAGAAACAATGTTGGAAATCAAATATCTAATCAAAGAGCTTTATAAAAGCACACCACTCACAGTCCAAAGGTTCTGATGGTTAGAAGGGCAACATTGTGGATCCTGACCTTTCCCTGCTCTCCAGCAGTTACATGGCTTGTTGAGTTATGCTAGTAGGTGGTTGCTCAGGTGCTACTGTGTGGTAGCAGTAGTGTACCAGGTGCGATATCCTGGGTAGTTGTAAAGGAGATGAGCATGTAATTAGGTGGTTGCTAAGGTGCACCCTTTTCAATCGCTAGTCCTCTCAGTGTCTGGATTTTAGAGGGAGAAGAGATTCTTAAGTTTCTGAATTATTCCAGACTGGCTGCAGGCATGCTGTCACTGGAGACATTTAGAGGACGCCATACAGCCACATGTCACCTTTCACAAATGTTCTGAATCTCTCTTTCTCTCTCTCTCTCCCTCTCTTCGCTTGCTCTCCGTCTCAGAGTGGCTGAAATGTCTCCAGGCAGAGGAAGATGCAGCGATGAAACCAGAGAGATGAAATGATGAAAGGTGTGAGTGAACGCTGTGAACGCCCCGCTTCAACATCCTAACTGTAAGTATCTTTAAGTGGAAAAATCCTTGATGCGCTCCAATCTGCCGATGTTCCTCTGGAAAACTCGTCCCTTGCAACTCAGAGTGGATCCATTTTAACTAAACTGAGACAAAATGTGTTTCTAATAAAGTGGCCATTCAGTGAAAGCACAAGGTGTTTTTGATAATGTGTAGCAGTGTAGCAAGGATTTATGTAATAAAATAGTGAAAAATTGTAAAATAAATGAATAAATAAGACATGAGATCACAGCAAAAAAAACATCAGCACCTGTTGTGGGATCGTCCGTCGATGATGTAATGAAGAGATGTGCAGGTGTCTGATTTCACCCCCCCACACACTTAAAGCAGATATCTTTCAGAAAGAAGCGGTGTCGGTGTACCCAGAATCCTTTTCACTGCGCTCCTGGCTCTGTTTCACACACTAATCCCACCGTGGCCCAGATAGAGTGTTTTAACCCCTGCCGAATCCTGTTTTTTATTTTGTATTTTTCTTTCTCAGGGCGACAGGGCCGCGTCAAAGATCCAGCTGACTAAAGAGCCCACCTCGGACCCCAGACCGTTCAGGTTATTTCCCTTACAGCGGCGTGAGTGCGGATCCCCCCTAACATGTTCCCTCAGTTCAGTGCTGACACAATTCCGAAAGGCAGCTTGATTTCATTCCAGCGGGCACCTCAATGTATCGGATGTGGCAGAGATTTAAGAGGATTAAAAACCGCCTTTAAAATTCATGGCGGCACCGGCAGCCGCTGATAAGTGCGCAGGAGTGAAGTTAGTCAACTTTTCAGCTTTAAAAATACCTGCCAAGGGTATAATCCGGTTCTATCACGAATGTGGATTGCATCCTATTATTTGCAGGGAATCTCTGGTACTCGGCCTGTCGCCAAGGAGATGGTGTGATGGAGTAGGACGGTCAACAGGCTGAGTGCAAAACTCACAACAAAAAGTTAGAGTAACAGAATCTCCAGCAGTACACGATGTTTCCAATAAATTGGCTAGTGAGGGGAGGCACAAGTTCGAAAAATTGGCCAGAAAGAGGAAGCACAAGGTGGAAATAACCAATAAATAGACAAGGTTGTTTCTGATAAAGTGGCCAGCAATTGGGAGAATAAGACGTTTCTAAAAATATAGACAGCAAATGTAAGCACAAGGTCTTTCTGATAAAGTGGACAGTGAGTGGCAATATAAGGTGTTTCATCACTCTTTTCATTTTCTCTTCTCTCTCTCTCTTCTTCTTCCTGTCCAGTCTTTAATAATAAATAATGCACTACATTTTAACAGGTTTCTGTCTCCAGCCATGTTTTATTGTTAAGATTAATAAATGGTCAGACTCTGTAATCTCTCTATCACCTTCCCTCATGTATCTCTTTTCCTCTTTCCTAGTCTTCCGCCTCTCCTTCTCCTGAGTGACTGTCTAAAGACAGCTAAACAAGCAGCATCTTAAACATGACCCCTGATTCTAAAACCAACCTTGACTGTAACCGCGGCCCATTTCTGACCCCACCTCTGACTGTAACCCCACTTCTGATTGGAACCCTACCATGATTCTGACCCCAACTTGACTTTGACCCCTGATTGTGACCGCAACCATGATTGTAACCTCATCCCTGACTCTGAACCCACCCTTGATTTTAAACCCACCCCTGATTGTAACCTTAATCCTGATTTGACCCCACCCCTGACTCTGACCCACTTCAATCCCCACCCTGATTTGAAACCCCCTTGATTCTGACTAGCTCTGATTATGATCCCATCCTTGATTTTGACCCTACTTTTAACTCCACCCCTGATTCCTACCCACTCCTGAATCTAGCCTCAACTTTGAATCTAGCCCCACCCCCCGATTCTCACCAGGCCAAGATTGAACGAGACCAGGGGCGTCAGAAGCATTTTTCATGTGAGGGGGATGCCAGGGGGCGGGGTTTCTTTGGGTGGGGTTTGTGCATGGGGGACGGGGTTTGTGCATGTGGGGTTGAGGTTTGGGTGGCGGTGGAGTTGATGAGTGCATGCAAATCTTAGTCCTGGGTGGGTTTGGCCCTGTTAGATCCTGAATATTTCCTAAAAGAATCTACTCCAATTAATCGATAGAAGAACACACACGACTGGAAATCAGCTCTGGTTTTCTCCAACTCACCACATGCAAGTGAAGGGACTCGTCAGTGCACAGACAGGCTGCTCGGATTTCCAGCTGTGTGTATCCTTCTATCGGTTTAGTGGTGTGGATTCTTTCGCGAAAGATTTAAGATTCAACAGCGCTGGTGAACTAATTATTTATGTTAAATGTTGGGGGGTCCAAACGTATAATGATGAAATGTGAAGGGGACACATCCCACTCTGGGTGAATGGCGACGACGCACATGAACGAGACAGATACCTTCCCCAATGGGTGTCCCAGGTAGATTTGTTGTCTACTCTGTCCAATGAGAATCACTAATGAAGAGCTTTATTAGCTAGAATGTGGTCTTCTTGGCCACATCCTAAGAACTGAACAGAATTTTGCCCTGAAATGGACAGTTCTTGGATATGCCAGAGCAAAACATCTTGTAATAAATGAGGTGAAGGAGATAGACCTAACATGGGGTGAAAGAGTAGACAGGACCAGATGGAGGCGAATCATAAATGTTTTTTGCAGCTTTTCCCACAAAGATGATTAGTAGAAATGGTGTGGTTGTTTAGTGTAGTCGATAACTCCCTCCAAGCATGAGAGTGTGGTTTGATTCCTACCCGGGACCACACAGACCGCTCCAACAATAAGCGAACTTGGACAATGCTAAAGCTATATTCACTACCGTATCTACTGCTATTTTCATCTGTGTTGGTGTAAAAAAGCATCTGGTAAGTCCTGTAAGCTCTGATACTGTAAGCTTTGCTACAGTTTCATAGCACCAGCGCTAACACTCAAGAATCTCCCCGGCTGATCACCTGCATTTGGGGTGAAACAGATCAAAGTTTGTGAATGAGGCTGTGGGTTTTAATGCTGCATTTTGAGTGCAGTGTGTGAAAGTAAACACAGTGTGGCTCTGACCTAACAGTCAGTTTCTTGGTGGGCTGAGAGCGAAGCCCCCCCTGAGCGGATGATTCACGCTGACTCCATTAAGAGCCTCTCCGCCGAGTACAGAGTGCGAATCCTCCACACCACGCTGAACCCTGGGCAACAGTGGTCAACAACCAGGGCCAAAACATTTAATACTTTGTTAGAAACCTTTTTTATTGGGAGCCCTCCAAGCGCCCAGCATCCTCGCACATCCTCTCCACTTCAGCATAAGAAGAAAAGAGGAAACCAGCCTGAAAGCCCCGGTTATGTAACTTTACTTCCTGCTTTTTCCGCAGGAATGGCTAATTGTGGACAATTATTTCTGTGCTAGCCAATAGTGTGGTGGACATGGGGGTAAAACTGCTTTTGTTTATTTTATTTATTTAATTAATTTTAAAAATATTTTATCCCCAACGGTGAAGTGGGCTTCATTTCACCGATCTTACTAGGTTTGACAAAGCTAATCTAATTTATCTCTGGGTCTCTATTCCGCTTCCTCTCCGACTCTGCAAGCTATCCAAACTTGTTTTGTTTATTTTAATCATGGATGCTAAAATTCACTGCAGCCACACTCACCTACAAACACAAAACATCTGTGCTGGACCTGGAGGAACCAGCTGGATCCCACATGGCTCGTCGTTTATACTTTATTTACGTGAATTTTAGTATTTTACTGTACTATGCGAAGACCATGAAACCATTTGTGACACTGCCGTGTGTGGTGGTGATGCAGAAGTAGTATAGGAAAGAAAAAGAGAGATCTCCGTGATCTCATATTTGAATATTTATTTGTGTTTCAATTAGTAATAGTACTAGTACCATTTTAAAATACATTTTATTTTCCACTAGATGGTGCATGGTTTGCATGGTTTGCGTGGCAGTGTGAACTAGCTTTTGGATTGTTGCAAAGTGTCATGAGTGCTAAAAGCGCCACCTTGTGGAGAATGTTCAGATTGCAGAGCATGCCTTTACAATGCCCTGTTGGTCAACAGCATTGCGCAGTATTTAATAAATTTCTCCCTTAATTAAGTGATTCATTTTAATTGAGTAATTCTAGTAATTCTAAAATTGACAAGACTCAAAATGTCTTCCAAACCAACAAAGAAAATTTGTACTAAAAACATTTAGAAAAGCTACATATCCCCAACATTTTTAATTGAACAAACTGACCATCATTTTGTAGGATATATTACTTGTATCTAATGTGTTTTTAATGGTTTTTTTTATTCCATTCTTAGTCAAATGTTTTTCCAAAGCAGTCTCAGTGCTTTTATATAAGCAGGAGGATCATTTTCACATTTGTTATTCTTCTTGATCAATTAAATATGATCATACACCCCCCACTCCAAAGTCCCCTGCTTAAGCTGGGCCTAAGGGCCTGTGCAGCCTTCCATAACGAGATAATTGCTGATTTAAATTGGTTTGAATTTGGAGCTCCTCAAAGGTGCGCAGGAGAGCCGGGCTGCAGTCTGCCTCCTGTTGTTTGCATTTGACATCGGACGACCTCTAATTATTTGTTTACTGCGGCGTTTAAGGGCATCGAGATGAAGCAGTAATTGTTCTGGACTGTGCTGGTTTTGAAGGTGGAAAAGCAAACAGAGTGAAGTAGGTGGTCTTATCCTTTATATTCTCTACAGGAGGGGCTGCAGAGACTAGTTAATGAACAAATCCACTAATAAATAGTCCACCCAGGAGAAAGATTCGGTGGCTGTGTTCCAAAAAGCCCTCTAAATACTCCTCATGTTTTATTTTGGGCCCAGAAGAACTGATTAGGATGACTAACAGCAAAATATACACATCCACTATGGCCAAAAATGTTGCTTATTTATTATTGTATTTATAGTGCATTCCATTTGGAAAATTTAACTGGAACGCCCCCTGAAGTTGGAGAAACTTCACCATCCACAAATCTAATCAGCAGTAGTGAAGCTGCAGTAAAGAGTGTTTATTCGCACTTCTGTCTTATATGTGTCTCATTAAATCAGTTGGGGACACAGTGCTAACCGGTGTCCATTTAACTTTCTCAGCACAGCGTTTCTACTGCTAGAGCAAGTGACAACATGATCAAAAGGCCTTGGGGGAGAAGCAGCACCAAAAAAAGAAAAAAAAAACTGGTGGAATAAAACTCATAATAATATTAAAAATAGAACAGTAGAATGACATCCAACTCTTAGTAAACTGGAGAAGTCATATGTCAGTTAAGGTATTAAGCTGTAGTTCTCTAAAAACCCAGCTGTATTCCCCATTCACTTATATTTTTATGGCACTTTGTATCAGCATATTTTGGTAAACACAGTAAACAAGGTTCACTTATTCCATTTGTCTTGTTTCTCCAGTCAGCCCTTTACTAATAGAGTGGGGGAAGTAATTATTTGATCCTCTGCTGAATTTGCAGACTTGAACAGTCTCAAATTTATAATAAACAGTCTCTAATGTGTAAGGTAGATTCATTTTTATGGAGAGAGACAGAATTTCAACCAAATATCAAGAAAAAACATGTTACATAAAAGTTATTGAAATTGTCATTGAGTGAAATAGATATTTGATCCCCACAACGCAGCCAGATTTCTTGCTCCCACACACACTGGATGTGTCCCAATATTGTACACAGATTAAAATATATCTATCAATTACAGTTACCCTGGATCTTAACTTGTTGTGTGTAGGTCGTCAGAGACGGGAGTGTAGACCAGCACAAGGCTGGAATGGGTTACAACAGGGGTCCCCAACACCCACTCTGATAGTAAATAAAACAGAAATACTGTACGTTTTACTTTTCTGTGCAGCTCGCGGACCGGTACCGCATGATCCACGGCCCAGGTTGCAAAAAAATAATATTATACTATTATTATTACTTTTATTTAGTATCAGAGTCTACATGATGTTTTATTTTTGAAAAATGACTGGACATCCTTGGTCTATATTAAAGATTAAGTCTGATATTAATCCGGTTCCTGATTAAATAAAGGTTGGGGACCACTGATCAACCCAGCCACCAAGACGATCATGAGAAAGGTGAGGAATCAGCCCAGAACTACATGGGAGGAGGTGGTTAATGATCTGAAGGCAATTGGGGCCACAGTCTTAGTGACACCTTTGGGAACAGAGGCACATTTACAGCCAATCTTAAGTTTGCCATTGAACATCTAAGTGATTCAGATAAGGCTTGGGAGAAAGTGCTGAGACCCAAATCAAGCTCTTTGGCATCAAGCACTTTGGAGTATGACCCAAACGCATACTGTCCCCACAGTGTAGCATGTAAGTGGAAAAAGTATGGTTGGGGATGTTTTCTTTCAAGGGTATATGATGACTTCACTCTTTTGAAAGTCCAATTTATGGGGCCATGTACCTTAAAATCTTGGATGAAAACCTCTTTCCCTCAGCAAAAAAATATTGCCAAGGTAGCAAAGGAGTGTCTAAAGAAGAAGCACATTAAGGTCCTGGAGTGGCCTATTCAGTCTCCAGACCTCAATCCCATAGAAAATCTGAAGCTGAAGCAGCAGCCAAGAAACCTGAAGGACTCAGAGTTTCTGTAAAGGCAAGTGAGCCAAAATCCCTCCTGAGATGTAAGCAAATCTGGTGACGGACAGCGAGAAACATCTAACTGCTGTGCATGCTAACAATGGTTTCTCCGGCCAGTACGAAGTCATATTTTGCTGGGAATTATATAATTATTTCAATCAGTGAAATGCAAAGAATTTTATAACTTTTATGTAACAAATTCTTCCTTGATTGTTGGTTGATATTCTGTCTCTTTCTGATATTATCTTATCTTTCCCTCATTGTAGCTGAAGTACTCTTCCACACTCGTAGCCTTTTAGCATTTAATGTCTGAAGTTCTGAATTGTGGCACTTGAGCCATGAGGTATATTAGCAGTTAGCAAGGTACTGCAGGCCTCACATACTCACTTCATGTGAAGGGGTTCAGAAATCTCATGAGGACATGCTTGTGTGGTTTCTGACACTGCATGCTTTCCATAAATAAGCTTAAAGTACATTAGCATAGCTAAAACACAGTAGCCAGGAGCATGAACACTGATTTAAAGACTGTCAGGAAAAATGAGCTGGGCCGACATATGAAAGGAGATGAGGAGTCTTGTTTTTTCATTTTTTGCGACTGAACCATACTTTTGGCAATGCAATCTCACCAATCTGCTTGACGTCAAAACTCATTTGCCTCCAGATATTCCAGCCCTCTAATGCCGACAACTCCTGTAGCTTCACTAATGTCGGAAATTGCTGCCGCGTTACATCCTTAAGGTGGAACGTTTCCAGTGCTGATGCTCGCTCGAGTAACTCCGCGCATCCTCCTCGCATCTGACTGGTGTCGCCTGCCATTAAGCTGTGAGGGTTTTATCCATAAATCTGAAATAACTCAGCAGATAAAAGCGCATGCGGAAGCCTAATGGCCTTATTGACTGGCCCCCATTTGCTTCTTATCGCCGTTTTCTCAAAGTCGCGCTCCAGATAGCAGATAGTAAAGAGACGCGGGGCTTGCAGGGGGAGGGGGAGGGTAGTTAGCACTCAGAGAGACCAATGCTGAGATGTTTTCACACCCGCCCCGCTGGAACCAGACGGAGTATTGATTTGTTAGAAATAACAGCATTTTTGGATTGAAATAAATCCAGTGTGTGTCCCCGGCGGCTGCGTGTAGTGGCCACAGACACCCCACGGCAAGGCATTAGCCGATGCTATTACAGAAGGGCGCTCTTGTGTAGCAAGACCGGCCTGCATTTAGGGCCTTAACACCATACTCCCAAATTCTCAGAGGAGTTAAAGCCATGCATATGGTTTTCACTCTCACTCGGCTTATTTCTGTTTGTCTGTCATGGTTAAATTAACGTTATATATCAATGCAGTTCAATTTCGCTTTTTCCAAACATACAGCTTTATAAAATGCATAAATTCACCAAATAGTTTATAACACTTAAACATACCGTAGTATAGCAGTGCTACTGACCACCAACTGGCCCAAATTTACCCATGATTCTGTGTTAAACATCTAGAGTGTTTTACATGAAATGTTTAAAAATAGTGGAGAATCTGATCTTAATCCCTTTTCTTTGTGGACTGTTTTGCCTCACTAAGCCCTGCATGTATCCCTCCACCATGAATGTTTAAATTTAGGACCAAAAGCTTCTCAAAACTCAGGCATCAGGTTGCACTACCATAACAATTTTATGCAACAACATTCTGTGAGGAGAGAGACAGGTTCCATTTGCCGTCTAGTACATATAGGTTCCACCTTCAATGCTGCACCAAAATCATGTTCATCCTTATACTCCAGTTTACAGTGTAAAGCAGGGGTGGGCAACTACGGTCCTGGAGGGCCAGTCTCCAGCACAGTTTGATGGTAGTCCTCCTCAAACACATTCACTAAACCTGACAATTAACTGGCAAGTTAAATCATGTGATGCTGAGGAGGGAAATCACCAAAACGTGCTGAGCTACGGCCCTCCAGGACCAGAGTTGCCCACCCTTGGTGTAAAGGAGGGTCTGCTAATCAGGGATGTTCTCCAGCTCTCCCTGCTATAGGCTGTAGCTCCAAAAGCTCCACTCTTTCATTTTGTGATGATGAACCATATCTTCCCCTGAAGCTGCATTCCAGCTGTACCTTCAGTTTAACTTTGCCGCAACCTGCGTGCACTTCCAGATGGTCCCGTTAAATGGGACATAAAAAAGCTCTAACTTTCCCAACTGTCCATTAATCTCAGAATACAGTGCATTTTGGGTGAATGTAATAAAATCTCTGTTTTTTTTTTTACTGCTGACAGAAGCTGTTCATAAAGACTGCAGTGGGGGAAACAATTATTTGATCCCCTGCTGAATTTGTAAGTTTGCTGACTTACACAAAAATAGAACAGTCTCTAATTCATAAGGTAGTTTCATTTTTATGGAGAGAGACAGATTATCAAAATAAAGAAAAAAACATGTTACAGAAATGTTATACATTGATTTGTATTTCACAAAAGTGAACTAAGTACAACCCCCTACAACCCAGCCAGACTTCTGGCTCCCAAAGACTGGCTGTGTCCCAATATTGCACACAGGTTACAATCAATCTATCAATTACAGATACTACTGGTCTTAACCCATTGTGTGTAAAAAGCTCACCTGTACACACAATCATTTTCTTCCACCACCATGGGCAAGTTGTCAAAGGACATCAGGGATAAGAGTGTAGACCTGCACGAGGCTGGAATGGATTACAAAACCATCAGCAAGAAGCTTGGTTAGAAGGTGACAACTTATTTAATGACCAGAACTACACAGGAGGAGCTTGTTAATGATCTGGTCTAAGCTTGTTAATGAGCTCTGGAGAAAAGAAGAGACCACTGCAATATTTTTCAATCTCTATGAGTATGACAACGATTCCGTACTAGAGTCTGTTAAATTCCTACCGAAGCACCTCATTCTGCTTCATGAGGAACTGATAAGGAGATCACTTGAATCACATCTTATTTAATGAGGAAATTAGTAAAAAAAAAATGGTGCTGTTTTCTACACTCTTGCAATGTGACCAGTTGGATCGCCAAACACTTCTAGAAGTTTGTCAATGTGACGGCCACCTCGTCTCCTGCACGCCCTTCCCGAGATCCGTCCCCCGAATATTAATGTGTCCCTAAACTTTTGT
>JBBKCR010030786.1:0-11609 GCA_037577295.1 Ladigesia roloffi
TCTCCCGCGCTCTCTCTCTCTCTCTCTCTCTCTCCCACTCTCTCTCTCTCTCTCTCTCTCTCTCTCTCTCTCTCCTGGGCACTGAGCTGCTCCTGCTACTTCAAACAACTGCGAATGTCTGGCACTAAAGTGTGGGGGGGAGCTTGAGAGGAAAATAAATGAGCGTTTGAAGCCCCTGGGAGAGTTGATGGACGTACAAGAAGCCCTAATTACGTGGCAATGTGGCTTTTTTTTTTTTCTTTTTTTTCTTTCTTTTTTTTTGTTGCTGTTTCTGACGTTTTACAGAGTTCCATCTTCTACTCCTGCGCAGCGCTCCCCACCGCACAAGGAAAACACGGAGGAGATTTAGCTGGAATTTGGAAACACGGTTAATAAGCATTTCAAATGGGGTTAAAAGTGGGACTCTGAGGAGTTTCTTCGTGACAGTGTGTGTGTGTGCGTGTGTGTGTGTGTGTGTGTAGGGGAGGAGGCACATCAAATCAATCTCAAACTGAAGATCAAACAGAAATGTAACGTTTGCTGCTATTTTAACATCTCGCTGAAGAGTCATTCAGACAGTTTGCGTTATTATAGTGTTATTACTGAATAATAAACCCCAGAATGTAAGTCTGGAAAGGGGGAGTCCATATACTTTTTAACATTTGTGCATGAATTAGTCATCGAGAAACATTCAGAGTGGGTTTTGTGTCAAGCGGTTTATTGCAGATAAACTGATTTCTTGACAGTGATAGTGAATGGAACCAGACATAATGTCCACAGCATAAAACTATTATTTCCTAAAGACCTCCTACATGCCACTTCTGAGTGTTTATTTGGATGTTAATGACGGTAAAATAGTTGCAAGTTTGAACTAAACCAGTTTTCTATGGGGACTATTTTGCCTCACAACACCCTGCATGTATCCCTCCACCATGAATTTGTCCAGATTTAGGACCAAAATCTTCTCAGAACTCATCATTTCAAACATCAGGCAGCCCATTCATAACCATTTGATGGAATAACTTTCCTTGAGGATCGTTTAAAGGCAGACGTCTGGTTCCATTCACCTCCACTGTGTACAATTCTACCAACACAATTATGTGTAAAATTTGAAAAATCAGTGAAATCACAGATTCGTTTTCAGAAAAGAGTTCAGATTTATGGACTTACACAAATACTTTCACAAATACTGTGGACTTTCACAAATACGAAGAATCTTCTCTCACTGCAGATCATGGAAAGTCCAGTTACCACAAATCTACCGATGGCTGGATGATGACGTGTCACATGTGTGAAAGGTGAACGAATCCCCAGCTGAATCAGTTCAGGATTGACCAAGAAAGTGGGATATTTTTCCAGTTGAGCTTATCTTTAATGGGCAAAAAAGAAATCCCATCATGTGTTGATGGAGCGCTTGTGTAATCGCGACATTGTGAGCCTAATAAAGAAGGGCATCTCCACATGTGCGGACGGGGGCGTGATTTGTTTTGCTGTTTTTAGAGCGGGGCTTTACAGCGGATGTTGAAATGTGCTGTTAGGACGAGTTCAGTGTTTTTCAACCAAGACCTTCATAAAATGCTTGTTTCCCTTCATTTATAGAGACCCAAACCCCCGACTCAGCCATGGTTTTAGTACCGAGAGACTGAGCTTCACGCTGGGCTTAAACAGCACCATCTTTGCCAAGCAGGAGGACAGAGGAGTGGAGGCTCTGTGAAATGCTTTAAGATTTCTCATTTGATCGTGGGAGTGTGGAGTTTGATTATGAAAACATCTTAAAAATTGCTTTTTATGTTAAACTGGGAAATTCAAGAACAGTGAAGTTGATGAATTTGATTTCAAGGGAATATAGCAAAACCAAGACACTCAGTGGTTTGGGTCCTACGTTCATCTCTGTTAGGCTGGAAGTTTGTATTACTGGTCGGTCTCTTAGATCTGCAGGAGCTGGACAGTTAGTGGCAAGAAGATCTGAAACCAGACATGGTGAAATGGCTTTTAGTCATTATGCAACTCGTTGCTGGATCAAGCTGCCCATTACTGTCAGATCTGCACTGACTGTAGCTTTAAAAAACTGCAAAAAAGCTAAAAAATCACTACTCTCCTCTGCCTTCCTGTAAATATTTGCACATTTAATGCACATGTACTGCACTTTTCATGTTCTTTTACTTCTTTTACCCCTCTCAATATCTTGTTTCATATTTCTCTCACTTTTCTTTATCCTTATTTTAATTTCCATTACTGTTAAACACATTGAATAACATTCTGTGTATGATAATATACTATTTGAATAAACAATTACAACCTGAATTTGCATTTTGGTATAATATCCAAAATACATGCTTTACTATACACAATAAATATAATATGAAAATAGTATTTATTTGTTATTTCTTTTGCTTATTGGTCCATTAATTCATTGGTTGGTTTGTTAGTTGATTTGTTTGTGAACTGTTTGTCAGTTCCGTCTATAATCCAGTCATGTATGTGTTTACTTGTATTTTCTTGTACTCAGTTAGAACATTCCTTTATTCATTCTTCATTTATTCCATATTTGCTTGTTTATTTGTTCAGTTGTTTTTTGATTCATTCTTTAATTCATTTATTTGAACATTTATTCATTTCTTAATCTAATTATTTAATATGTCTTTATACATTATTGCATTGTTTATTGATTGTTTATGCATGCATTTATTCATTATGCCGTTATTTGTCTGTTCATTCGTCATTCCTTTGATTGTTTGTAGGTTAAAGCAGAAGCCTGATTGGACAGTGTTGAGCTCCTGTGTTAGTGTAGAACATTTCTGAAGCTCTGGGTGAATTTGGGTCGTGTGCGCATCATAAATAATGGTAAAAAAGAAATAAATAAGGTCTGGGATCAAAAACAATACACTTATCCTCGCCCCTTTGTCTCTGTCTCTCTGTCTCGCATTTTCTCTCTCTCTGTCTCTCTTTTTCTCTCTCTGTCTCACTTTGTTTCTCTCTCTGTCTCTCTCTCTCTCTGTCTCTTTCTTTTTCTCTGTCTCTCTGTTTCTCTCTCTGTCTCTCCTTCTCATTTTCTTTCTCAATCTGTCTCTCTGTTTCTCTCACTGTCTCTCTTTCCATCTCTCTCTCTCTCTCTCTCTCTCTATTTCTCTCTCTCTCTATCTCTCTCTCTCTCTGTCTGTCTCTCTCTGTTTCTCTCTGTCTCTCCCTCTCATTTTCTCTCACTCAGTCTGTCTCTCTGTTTCTCTCACTCTCTCACTTTCTCTCTCTTTCTCTCTCTTTCTCTCTCTCTCTCTCTCTCTCTCTCTCTCAATCTGTCGCTCTCTCTCTCTGTGGACAGGAGAGGATGGAGCATGTGCTGCAGTGACATGAGTTCAGCTTCCACACCCCCCCACCCCACACCCCCAGGTCTGGGAAAAAAAACACTTTATGCCATCAAAGGGGTGCAGATTGAATCCAGATGTGCGGTGCCTCTCTCCGTCTTTCCGTGCATTTAATTAAGGAGCTTGGATTGAGTAGGCCTCGACTTTTCTTCATCATTAGTTTTCTCTCCAGATCCCGTCTCTCCGTGCCAGCGCGATGCTTTTGTCCTTTTTTCCCCCTCTTCGCTCATAAATCAGAGCCATATCGAAATGCCGAGTTCCTGCAAAAAGAGAAAGTTTTTCCCTTTTATGCGCAGCCCAGTGATCCGCAGGCCTTTCAGGAGTTTTTTACTGTTTTTTTTTTTTTTTTGTTGATATAATCCAGTCAGAAGTGTTAATAGTGTCATGCATGCATCGCAGTATTTAAATCAATTATTATAACTGAAACAGAATCCATTTATAAGATAAATCAAGCCGTAATGCAGCCCTGGAACTGTCAGTTGTGTCCGTTTTCATTTTTAAACTGTATTTTGTGTGGTTCGAGTCTATTTATAATGCACTGAAACTGTAGAGTAAGTGGAGCGCGTACTTAGTGGTGATTGCACTTCTTTCTGTTTTTATTGAGAGTGAGAGAAAATTAAATGACCGTCTGAAATGGGGGGGGGGGTCTGTGATTGAATCACAGCAGAAACAAATAAAACGTCTGCAAACAAAGCAATCTCTCTCTCGTTTACTCCTGGTGAGCGTTTAATTACTGTCAGTCCAAACGCAGTCGTGTCGGATTGGCGGCGACAGTCGGCCTGTTCAAAACACAGTTATTACACAAACGCCCATTATTACAGAGGAACAAAGGAACAAAACATCAACAAAGCAACAACAGCATGAAGAAACAATGATGAACAAGCTGAAAGGAAAAAAGAAATAAGAGAAGCAGAACATAAAATAAAAAAAGAAACAATGACAGAAAGTGAAGCATGAAAAAATGTAAGAAAAAGAAAAATTTAGAGAGAGATGAGGAAGAAATGAATAGAGAAATTGATGAATGAGAAAAATGAGAGAGAAACAAAAAAATGAAGAGGAGAAAAAACCTGAAGAGAAAGAAAACGATAAGAGGAAAAATCTGAGAAAAGAAGAGTGAGCAAAAATGAAGAGGATAAAAGAACAAGAAAGAGAAGGATGAAGAAGAAATAAGGGAAAAGAACAAAAAAGAGGAAGAAAATAATGAGAAAAATGAATAGAAAAAAATTTTAAAAAGAAGAAAACGGATAAACTCCTTAAAAACAATGCACCAATAGAAGGGGCTGCAAGCGTTCTACAGAAGGATGGAGCTCCGTCCAGTTTGTGATCTAAAACTACTGAACCCCACTACATCTCACTAATGCTCTTGTGGCTGTGATCAAATCCTTACAGCAATGTTCCAACACTTAGAGCCTTAAAGGCAGTAACTGCAGCAAAGCAGGAACAGATTCCCCCTTTAATACCCCTGATGGAATAGCAGTGGTCTACACACTTCTTCAAGTTTCAGTCAGTCTAGCCCCGCCCACATTGAAGTTATTAGGAATGTTTCCATCTGGGCTGTTTTTTGAATGAGGCACGATTCTGGGTCAGAACAGAGCTAATATGCATATATCAAAGGAACAAAAAGTGTAAGGAGACACAGATAAAATCACAGATCTGTGGACCTAAGTGGTAACTATACGAAATGTTTTCAGACGTAAAGGGACTAGCATTCTAACTTGAGTGGTTTTTCAAGTTGACGACTCCCCACCAAAACAGAGCCATTCACTGGACGTTCCTTTAGGTGAACCAGTTCAGGTCCTCTTGTTTGCTGGGCTAGTGCAGCATATAACTGAGTGTTGAAAGCTCTCTACTATCTGACATCCACTCTTTACTTTTAAAAGGTTTGACGTGGCATTCATACATTCACCCAAATTCTCAGATCTTTTAAAACTACTTTCTAGCAAATACATATATAAATATATATCTACTTTATATAATAAAGATATGCTCCACTTTCGCTAGTTTTATCACAAATATAACTGACTTGTTTTCAACATATGCTGCTGTAACACATCATTTACTTGTAAATGCTCCAACTCTGTTTTGAAGAGACACAGGCCTGTTTGATGTACAGACACTAATTTTGTGCTGGATCATGAAGAAAGAAAGTATCGAGAAGTAGTAAACGAGTATTCAACACCACACAACTTCTTCTGGTTCATGTATCATTAGAGAATATCGGAGAAGACGTTGGAGAATGCATCATTCAACAGGATAATGATCGCATACATTCTTATACTAAAATTATATCCAGTCCAAAAAAAGTTTTGAGAATGATTTCTCTCATCCCTAGTCTAAAGATCTTTCTCCCATGGAGCTGCAGGGACGAGCTGGAGCAATAAGTTCCAAATGAGCTCCAGCAAATCGGATGGAACTGTTAGCATGAAAAGGTGCTGAGAGGGTTTGGGCACATGTTATTTCCAAAAAGTGCTGGATGTGGTGAGTCTGTGCTGCTGTAATGAAGGCTAGAGGAAGTTATTTCGATGAAACTTGAACAGAATCACATCCATTTAACTGTATATATTGTTACATTACAGCTCAAAACCAGTCGGTTCCATTGAAATATTTCTGATGTTTACTTGTAATACAATTTTGAAAGCAGCATATTGTTTATTTATGACTTTTAATCTAAGGGTAGACCCAACCTGTGGCTGTTAGTGAACATATATATAGTTTCAAACTCCCCCGCATCCCCTCCAAGCTCAGAGACCCTTGCTGAGACTGCAGTTTCTTCACAAATAGGAGAGTGTTGGGATTTTTGTTCATAACTAAAATAGAACCAAGGGTAAAGTAAGCAGACACTAAAGCATGAAAGCGTCATACAGCTGTGGATGAGTCACCTGTTATTAACATGGCGTTTATTTTTTATTTGCCCTTTTTTATTGACGGCTGTTAAAAATAAACCAATTCTTGCTCATAAAGCAGAATTTTAAAGCAAATGCTGTGTAAACAGGTACATTTCATTTGGAGTTCCTTCTAAATTAGACAGCGGTAATCATTTGTAGCCTGAATTACAGCAATTTAGTATAATTACAGTAAAAAAAAAGCTCCTACAGTTTACATCAGGCCTGAGCGCTCCCTTTAAAGTAATGCAACCCAACATCTTTCCCCTCCACAGTGAATTGTTGTGGTTTCGTTATTAATGATTTATAATAATCCCATTATTAGGGTTATAATTAATTTCGTTTACACTGGATGTCAAAGGCCGCGGTCTGTAACTAATGCATGGCCGGCGGCGTTACTGCTCACTATAAGCTGATCTCATCGTCTTTTCACTTCTCCAGTTACACACCACCCCACCCCACCTCACCCCCCACCCCCCACCCCCAAACCCCCGAGCTGTCTGGAGCGGCTGCGCTCGCACAAATTAAAAACAGCACCAAAGGAAGCCGGTGCTGTGAGGCTCAAGCTCCAGAAAAAACTTCAGAAAAAGGCCTGGCCTGCTCCTGAGTCGGACACACTGCTCCGGTTATTGTACTGTTTTACTGCTCTAACACACCTCACTCAGCTCAGCGGATCATCCTCAGACCACTCCAGAGGTTAAAGAAGGTCCGTTAGTTCAGGGGAAGATTGCTGGACAGGGGGTTTCTTGGTCAGGGGTAAGATTTCAGACTTTTCCTGATTTTATTCCCAATTTTCTGAAAGTCGGCTCCAGTTTCACCCATCAGCAAGACCTCCCCCTAATACATGATCCCACCAATATCGGAAAGGTAAAGACTAGCACATGCTTCTTTCGAGTCATGTGTAGTTCCACCACATCATCTCAATTGGATACTTAAACTGAAAGTCTATTGATTACAACTGGGCTGAAGGGACATTTGCCCTAAAACTTTATGTTTTTATGTATTGTGTCTTTAAAATTTCATCATAATTCACTTTTTTTTAGTTCTCTCACAACAACACTTAAGTCTTGGTAAATTAAGAAATTAATTCAAATAATAATAAATACAGACCTGATATTTGGCAGTAAAACAGGCTTCATTCTGAATTTGTAATTTAATAAAAAAAAAATCAAACCAATGCCATATTATTATTTATCTTCTTCCATCTTCAAGAGGTTGGTAATTAACATAAAGATGTTTACCAACTTCCTTTAAACAACAGTAGGAGATGCTGCCATTATTACCAGGTGTGATGAGGAGGGCTCCTGATCCGTGGTGCCAGAAATCACCTGTAAACTCATTGTTGAATAATTGTAATCAGATGAAGTGCCATTGATCCAGAAAGGTAATCCAAGAAATGTCCAGACAACTGCTTTGTTTTGAAGTTTTATAGGGATGAGCAGATGAGCAAGGTCCAAATCTAAAGAAAATCTCAGCGTGTAACCATTTATAAATGGTATCGTGAAACAATACAAAAAGGGAAAGATAAAGGGTAAGAAAAGATACCCCTCAAAACGAATCCCTGAGGATCTGAACAGGACAATAAAATGGTCTGCATCAACATAGTTGCTGTCTTTCAGGGATTTGATATTAAATGAATTGACGGAACAAGTGTAATTGATGTGTAAATGACTGACATATTTGAATCTGCCTTTTTCACTGTGAGGGACTGAAGGCACTGAATGACACCCCTGACTGATGCCCCTGATTGATGCCCCTGACTGATGCCCCTGACTGACGTCCCTGACTGATGCTTTCTTATTATGAACTGCCGGCCTGTTCTGCAGAGGCTGTTTTCACTTTGATTCAGTGAAACTTCTGCTTAAGTAGTCGTTGACTTTGACTTTAATAGTGTTTCACAGGCTGTTAAGATATCAGTACAGTAACTACTGTAAGTGTTGTTGGAATGGACAAGCATTGCAGACCCCTGGCACAGATCCCATTCAGTCTAAAGAGGAATTGTACAGGAATCCCTGAGCTTCAGAAATACTATAAGTTCTATAAATTAAAGTGATCACCCCTCAATTAACTCCTCTCTTTTCTGCCAAGGTGTTTTGGAGCAGATAAATAACCAAACTGGACCAAAACTCGACCCTAGTGTCCTAAACACATAAAGCCTTGACGGCTCGGTCCTGTGGGCTGAACAGCAGCACTCCTGCCTCTCCGCATTCCAGCCGCCCCTCGAGACTTCATGCTGTTTGGAAATTGGGCTCATTCTTATATTAACCCTGAAACCCGAGTGACCCAGGGGTCTCGGTCATGACGACCATGGTGCTCAAGTGCCTAATTGATGACTGTCACAATGTGGAGGGAGCATGAAAAGATAAACAAAATTAGAGTGCTGTGATGAATATCACAGTGGAGACAACCTGAGGACGGAGGAGTTAAAGAGAGGAGTTAGGAGAGGAGTGTGGATCTACTAAACCATCTGGCATGGACCATTCTGCCTAAACTCATCTGTGCTTGAAAAAAATCTGATGAAACCTGAATGGAGCCGATAAAGTTCTCTCTGAACTGGCCTGGCTGGTCAAATTCTGTCTAACCAACAAAAATATGACCAACAAAATTAGATTTGAACTCATTTGTAACCAATAACGTTCTGTGTAAACCTGAATGTAACTTCTAAATGTAAGTTGGAACCTAAAAATAACCAATACAATTGGATTGGAAACCAAATACGAACCCGATTGTAGCCAATACATTTCTGTAAACATCTGAATGTTACTTATAAAATACAGTTGGAACCCAAATAAAACTGACCAAATTCCCTTATTTGCCAAAACAAATCCCCCCAACTTCTAATATTTTGCTAGAACCTGAATTTTACTGATAAAATGTTTTTAAATTCAAAAATTCTTTCTGAACTTGAATGCAACCCAACAAAATTTAACCCAAGACTGAGTAAATATCCTTATTCCTAATGAGAGCGCATTAGGAAGTTAATTTGGGCTACAAGAATCTCTCTGGTTCAGAGACGGACATGTATTACAGAAATGAAGTGTGGTTCCACGTAACCTCACTCAACTTCTAAAATTTAGGTAACTTTCCAAAAACTAGTGTTACATTCTAACTTGTTTGAGGATTTTACTTTTTACTTACTTTATCTTGACTCTTGACTGATTGACCAGGTCTTAAATTTGTAGTTTTTTTATGCTTCAAAGGTGATTCAAACTGATGTAATTTATTTAAATAGCCTGTTATCAATGTACTTTACAGGAATATAATTAAAATATTAAGCAAAAAATAGTAAAATAGTCGGAGTACAATATTGATAAAAAAATGCTAATACATGGAAAGTCAATAAAAGAAGAATAAGTGCAGCAATGGAAGTGAGTTTGTTTATAAAAGCTTTTTAAAGGATGCAATATTGCAGGTAAAGCTCAGAAATGATGAAAACCTCAAGATGAGATACAATGTTTGATCCTGGGAGCCTTTTTTGCCACCATCTCATTCTGAGAAAAACTGATTTTTGATCAAACTGAGGGTTGTAGATTCAGTGTAAATGTCCTTTAGTATGAAGTAGATGGTCTGGATGGCCGTTCTCTGCACTAAGACCCGGCCTCAAAGCGCCGCCCGTTAAGATCTAATAAAGGTTTCTGAAATTTAAAAAGGCCATTAGTCACAACATGTAGGCTAGAATTTCCCGGTGCCAGACAGGACTGGCAGAGCGCGGGAGGCTAACAGAAAACACATGGGCCGCACCGGGGCTCGCACGCCAAGCTATGAAAATATGATAATAGTGTTTTTAACACTGAATACATTACAGGCATGTCAAGACCCCCAAAAATGGCCTTTCAAGCCGAATTCTGAAAATAGTGTTTCTTCCAGGTGGAGGATGTTTGCCGAATAATGTCACGTCAATTTGTTACAGGACTTTGAGATGAAGCAAATACGGACTATTACCATAAAAATGGCATAAAATTTCATCACGTGGTAGAGCTGATGTGACTCAAATGCTGAAAAATGTGGAAAACAAGGTTATAATTAATTTCCTACTGCTCGCGAACCTTGACTCCTAACAGGCCGAGCGCTGGCGACGGCCCGCCCGAGAAACCTTCGCCGTCGCAACGAATCATTTCAAAGCTTGAAAGGAATAGTCGAATGCGTCATTAACTCAACAAACGAGACTTGTTTTGCTCATCAAGCCTGGTGTGAGACTGATACCTCGCAGTCTAACGAGCCGCCGCCGAAACGCCAAACGTGCACTATTGCGCCACACCACTTTCGAATCAAAGCCTAATGAACATTCACTTAATCAGAGCGGCTTTGTTTTCCTGCCAGGATGGTTTTTATTCCCACCATTTCTCTCCTTGGGGTTTATTTTTACTGAGTAAACAAAACCTAAAACGCATCAATATAAGGACACACTCACACAGACACACACACATACACACTCGCACTCGACAGTCTGGATGTAGATCTGTCTGCAGCTGAAGTTTCCAAACAGTCTGAAACAAAAGTCCATCTTATACACAGTCCTTACCTCAGCTGGGCCAATACGATCCAGAACTTCACGTGAACCTCCATCCTCAGAGTTTTTTGTTATTGATTTATTTTATTGACTTCTTTGTAATTCTGTTTAAATGCAACTGTGGCCAATAAACTGAACCCTAATGTAACCACTGTAATTCTGTCTGAACTCAAATGTGGCCAAAAAAAAATTCTCTGAACCAAAATGTAACCACCAAAATTCAGTTTGAACTTGATTATAACCAATAAAATGCTAATGTAACCACTAAAATTCTGTCTGAAAGCAACCGTAATGGATACAATCCTGTCTAAACCTAAAATTTTGTCTTAACCTGGAATTTTATCTGATCCCTACTGTAACTGATTACATTTATTTGAACAAAAATAGATAAAATATACAGAACCCAAATCTCATAGAAAAAATGTATCTAAACCCAACTGTGCCCAATAAAATTCTGTCTGAACTGATTAATATTTTTTCCCCAATAGTCTCCCTAGTCCAGTCATGCTCTGTTCCACACATGATCTAGGAAACCTGTGTGTTCCAACTCAGAGTCACATGAAATACTTGAATGCTTTTGACCTGCTGCGGTTGCAGAGTGTTAGAGAACATTGCTGGAAAAATGTGAACTCATGTTATCCAATGACAGGTTTAGTGCTTAGACAGTGGAGCCACCTGGGAGATAAGACAAGATGAGATAAGATAAACCTATATTAGTCACGCAAAGTGCAAAACGATTAAAAACAACAGCAGCAAATACAACAGGATAAAAGCTATACAACAGCATAATGTAAAAAGCACAATGTACAAATAATACCAAAATATAGGCATCTGTGTCTGTATGTAAATCTATATATATCAAATAAATAAATATAT
>JBBKCR010030803.1:0-11608 GCA_037577295.1 Ladigesia roloffi
GTCACCTTCAACTTGGATGCCCTGGGGGTAAGCAAATAAACATCAAATTTTCATTTTTGGGTGAACTATTGCTTTAAGATACCACAAAAGTCGTATCAATTCTTTTTAACCAAAAGTGGGATTAAACCTGTTGTTTGTACTGTCACACCTGTATTTAATTTCTTATCAAACAACAATACAATTGCTAGGAGAATGTTATTTTTATAAATCACTGCAATATTTAAACAGTAAATTCATTTTGCACATTTTCATACAAAAAGCCATTCAACATATTACAGGAATGGAATAAAATAAATTATAAAATGGAATGAAATAATGGAATAAATGAAGGAATATGTAGAAAAATCTATAAATAAAGTTTAAATATATGTTTTTTTCAGAATCAGAAAACCTTTCTTTGCTTATGTAATGGGTGCAGACCCATAAAAAAAACAAGATAAAAAAACACTGTTTTAATAAAATTAAAACATAAATCTGTAGGAAAATATAAATATGAAAAGCCCAGAGTTGCACAGTGTTGACATAACTAGTAATAATGCACATGAAGCCAACAGCACATAAGATGCGAGAATAATGCACATGGTTTGTGACAGACGGGAGTCAAGCTGGGTGTTAATTCCTCAGAATTCTACATAATAATTTCAGGAATGCATCTGGGAACGCTTCCTCTCTGGCTGGTGAGATCTCTGGCGCTGAAGCTGGATCCTGTTTTTCCAAGAGTAAGCAACTTCCAGAAGGTGGCGCTACAGCTGGGAGTCCCACCTGACGTGCTGCCGGGACTGCAGGGCTTTGAGGATGTCTTTCGGTTCTTGACGTCCACGACCCTGCTGACCGCTCCGGATCTCATACGGGCGCTAAGAGACGTCCGGAGAGTCGACGCCCTGCTGCTAATGAGTGAATATGCTTCGAACGTTAATGTGGCTGGTGGTTCCATCAACAGCATCAATGTAGCCCTAACCGGCCACCATGCTAGCTTCTTAAACGGCTGAGTTCGGCCTTGTTCAGGAATCTGCTTTGTTTGAGATAGTGGGACCATGCTAGCAGGCTAAATGAGCTCCTCAGTGCCATCGCAGTGGTGTAATTTATTTTTACACTGTAATTAGACACTGTGCACCACAGGAACCCCTGAGCCCTGCCATGTGCATTTCAACCATGAAAACTCACTAATTAGCGCTTTAAATGCTAGCAGTGATGGTGGGTTAGGTAGCATTATCGACCCTTTTCCTCATTATTTTTAAATACTCTGAGGAAGGAAAGTTCAGACTATGATCTGAGCCCAGGTGAACCTGTAAAACAGCTTCTTGTTTTTATCCTGATCAGGAACCCAGGATCAACGGCTTGGTGTTAATGTTCAGCACTAGCATCCCAAACACCAGTATTGTTTCACTTTTTACATCTGTTTTTCCTTCAGCTACTCCTGGACTGTTGGTGCTGTTTTTTTTTTAACTAATTAAAATGTTGTTTTCAGGGCATTAACGAGGGAATTATTACTTTATACACGTGCATTCGACTTTAAAGGACTACATTAAGTTATTTTATGTTCATTCTGAAAGAAATGCTGCTGCTATCAGTTAACCTGGTGCCAAATGTTGCCCAGAATCAAACAGAAATGTGAATTTTGTCTTCTACACAACACAGTCTATAGCTGTGAAGTTTTGTATGATTTTGTAAAATAAAATAAAAAATAAAATAAAATAAAACAAACCCAGCCAATGAGAGGAAGAAACTGGATTAATGTATTTTTACACACTGTAGTTTTTACTATTGAATTCTTTTCAATCCTAATTTTCAATGGTTTCTACTGAAACATTGCCAGGACACAGTGGACGGAGGAAAAGTATCATGTTGTGAAACTACTGCTTACCTGTGGAGTTTACTGCCTTGTTGCTGTAGGACTTGAACAAATGTGTACTGTTCCCTGCTGAGAAATGTTCCAATAAATTTCATCTCAAGTCATCGGAGCTCGTGCATATATCGCACCCTGGTGTCCAGTTAGTGCTACTGCTTGCACTGACTGCATGGTCAAAAGTATTGGGATGCCTTTACCCAGAAAGGAACTTTAATCACATTGCATTTAGATCCATGGACTTTAAAATGGAGCTGGTGCCAATTTGCAGCTATAACAGCTTCTGCTCATCTTGAGAGGCTTTCCATAGGACAGAATTAACTGCAATATCTCAATACAGGAATGTGTTTGTGGGGACTCTCAAATACAGAAAAGATTTTGTTTTATCTAGTCTGTTAAAGATAGACTGCTTGTTCTATTAAGAATCCATTTTCAAATATTTTACTGTTTTCCTACATAACGTCATAAATCATGCCCAATCATGCCTATTTCTTTCTGAGCACTTCCATCTGTACTGAGAGTTTAAAATTATATAAAACCATACTCTCACATACCACACTCATCATTTTTGCTATCATAAAGTTTGGCTGGAACAACAAACACAAAGTTTCTGTAAATATTCACATATTTTTTTCCATAAATTTATCACCAAAACCTTTCTGTACCGACTCAAGCAACCTCTAGCTCTTACTTAATGAGGAACAGACCTGTGGACATGGTTTAGGACAAAGTATGGCTTACTGTGAAACTTCAGACAACGCCAGCACTGCTGTTCAAAGAGAATGACTGATTTTGGACTCATGGTTACAGAATCCAATTTTAGATCAGTGCTTCTGCTCCTGAGGCAGTTTGTGAAAACAGACCCAGACCCTGTTGTGTGCCCACATGTCCATCTTTATTCTTGTCCATTTCATAAAGATAAGATAAACATTTATTAGTCACATAGCTGGGGAAACAAATGTAGGCCCAGGTGTGTGGTTGTAGGTGTGTTGTTTTAGGTGTCTTGTGCCAGATGTGTTGAGCCAGATGTTTTGGAACAGGTGTCGATCTGAACCCTATAGATTTCCAAGTTTAGCTGTAGTGTGTAAACACAAACAGTAGAGGTCACTGTAGGCCTAGACGCAACCTTTCTGAGATGCTGAAGAAGCCTTCACTATCATAGAAAACTTACAATCACACGTACAAACATCCACACACACAGACACACACGCTAAATTACTTATGCTAAATTAATTCGCCTCTCCACTAACTTTAATTGTAAGCGGCAGGTGTGTATTGAGGGGTGTACTGAAGTAATTTACAGGCGAATAACAGAAATGATTAGTTTCAAAATAGACAACAATTGTTGTTCACACTGAGCCACACATACACACACACAAACACACACAGTCATGTGTGTTCCATTTACAAGGCTGAGAATGCAGATAGGCCGCAGCTGGACTCTGGGCCAGATGGGTGATTGATTTTCTGTTTCAATCATCCCAGACAAAATTGAATTTGAAAATGGAACAAGCTAGTGTGTGTGTGTGTGTGTGTGTGTGTGTGTGTGTGCATATAGTGAGATAGAGTGTTGCACTGTATTGTTACAGTATGATAATAACAGCTTACCACTGAAGATCATCATTGATGTGATTAGACCTGGACTGTCGGGGTGAAATAACTGAAAATAAATCATCCTAGGTTTTCCACCTCTTCAGACACATATGGCAGGCACACACACACACACACACACACACACACACACACACACACACACACACACACACACACACACACACACACACACCAGTCAAATTCTACATACTGCATTCATTTCTTTAAAGTAAAAAACAAAACTCAAAAGAAGCATGAGAGACAGACACAAATACTATAAGTAAATCAAGAAGACAGCATTTAATCGAAGAAAATATAATGGTTGACCGCTCCGGATCTCTGGGTGTATCACATGGGACGCTCCCCTTTGTGAGCTGCAGTCTTACTCGAGGGGCCCCATACCGGACAGTGGCTAAATATAACTATGCTGAAGTTCCCCAATGTGAAACGCCCTCCCTGAACATCTGAGGAGAACACAATCAACTGTCTGCTTTAAAATGGACTTAAAATATTTCTTTATATTATAATTTACTCATAAAAATGATTACACATCTATTCTTTAACTTTTATAACTTCAGAAAAGTGAATTTGAGAGTTGTGAAAGCCGCTTAGAAATAAAATGTATGATTATTGTATTTATTACCGGGAGCCCCTTACTGCCCCCTACTGGGAGTCCCTCATTATCCTCCTGAACGGAGCCCCCTACCGGAGTCCCCCACCCAGGGCCTTCTAAGAGTTAACATGGCTGTAGCTGCTGGGCTATCTGGTTAATAGCTGGGCTAATGGGACAGAATACGTTAATGGGCTCTGGTCTGCTTGCTCTAGCCCACACCCTAACCCCTGCTGCACTACCTGGGGCTGGAGGTTGACGCTGGGGCACCAGTGTGGGCACCTGAAGCAGGTGTCTCGTGGATGCAGGCCCTTGTCGTTGGTACCACCTTTCAGTATTTCTGGTTTATTTACGGTCAGAATCTAAACGATGTTTTCATTTGAAAAATGACAGGATATCCTTAGTCTATATTAAAGACCAAGTCTGATATTTAACCGGTTCGTGACAAAATACATTTCGGAGACCACGGATCTATTTACCAACAATCACACCCACCCAACACTGGTAAATTTGTCAAGCATTGACTGGTCCACATTGATAAAAATTTTGGACCACTGATTTAAGGCACACACAGACATGTAAAACATAAAATAGGTTTATTAGGTGATTTTGTGGGTTTAGTTTTTAGTTTGTTCTGCTGGCTTAAGACTAATTGAAATGTTGTTACTTCATAAGATTGCATCTGCACTCCTGTTAAGTTTGACCCTCATCTGTCAAGCCCGATTAGTTAACGGTCGGCCATTTCGTCTCCTGATTTTACGAGCATGCATAGGACACCATGCACCATGGCTACAGGCAAAGGCAAGTCACTCATGAAGTGCTGTAGGCTGCAAACGACAACCCAGATCCGAACATATAGGGCTGGCTGCATAAACTGACTGCATAAAAGTTACTTTTATTCAACAAGCAAGTTTCTTCTTGATTGGAAATGACACGGGCGTCTCCCAGAAGATAATAATTACAATCGGCCGATAATCACATTTTATGACTCGATCGGTACTTGTCCAATCTTAGGAACCGATCACAAATGATGACGTCAATGTGTTAGCACTAGGGACGGGTTCCGAACCCGGTATTTTATCGCCTAATTATAAAAGACCGCAGTATGGATAAACTCGCACACACACACACACACACACACAACACAAGAGAACTTGTGTGCACACACACAACACGAGAGAACATGCATACACACACAACACGAGAAAACTTACGCACACACACAAGACAAGAGAACTCGTGCGCACACACACACAACACAAGAGAACTCGTGCGCACACACACAACACGAGAGAACTTGTGCGCACACACACAACACGAGAGAACTTGTGCGCACACACACACAACCCGAGAGAACTCGTACAAGGAGACACAACAGTACAAAACTCGCACTCACACACACAACAGGAGAGAACTCACACTCACACACACAACAGGAGAAAACTCACACTCACACACACAACAGGAGAGAACTCACACTCACACACACAACAGGAGAGAACTCACACTCACACACACAACAGGAGAGAACTTACACTCACAACAGGAGAGAGCTCACACTCACACACACAACAGGAGAGAACTCACACACAACAGTAGAGAACTCGCACGCACATACACACACACACATACACACACAAAAGACGAGAGAACTCACCCACACATAATATGAGAGAACTCACGTGCACGCACACACCACAGGAGAGACCTCAAGCGCACACACACAACACGAGTGAACTCACACTCACACACACACACACAACTAAATATATAAATAAAATCCTCCAAAAATATAACAAAAATATAACAAAGGCAATATTTATTGTATTACTTTATCTGAAAAAAGTGAATGGTGATCGAACAGCTGACATATCAGGTACATAAAGTTTAAGCATCAGACTTGCCATCACATAGATAAAAAATCGGTACTTGGTATCAGTGACAAAAATCCTGATCGGAGTATATAACATATATTGTGGACACAATAATGAACACAGTACCTTACACTACATCTGTGGTGCCACTGGCAGTCCTTAAATTTGACCCCCAAGTGAGCTGCTCTACACACTTGACCATCAGTGTCCTCAGGTGTGGAGCCCCCATACCGGGAGCCATTCACTGTCCTCAGGTGAGGAGCTCCCTAAAGGGCAAACTTATTTACGCCTAAACTACTAAAGAGTATTACTGACTCTCTGAGCTTCTGGCTAAGATCCATTAAAGCAGAAGTGTTGAAATTACAGGCACAATTAAACTGCCTCTCATCTGTCAGCACAAGTTAAACTTCAATGGTAACGGACACACTAGCTCACAGTCCCGAATGCTCGACACTCCCCAAAACATGGAGTGTTTAGTGTGGCAATTTAAAAACGCATTACTTGTCAGGCATCTGAACAGTGAGAGTTTTAGACGACTAATCAATTTTTTTAAGGCAAAAAAAATGGGGACAGCAAATCCCAAATGCTGTTGGGGTGACGGGGGGGTGATTCCCGAATACAAATATTTTTTTAAGTAGTTGTATATATATATATATACACAGCGCATTGGAATCTTCACCTGCTTTGTGGGAAGGCTGTATTTGATTCAGAAAAGAATGCAAGAAACATGTTGGAAACATGCGAAGTTGTTTGGAAGTTGTCTTAGAGTCAGTTCCTGTGCTTCAAGTTTAGAAACAGAACACTTGTTCCCCGAGACTTCTCACACCAGATACAAATCAGAGCAATTAGAGAAAAGAGGCTATTTCTCCCGAGTCCATTGCTGGTTGCTCATATGCTCCCTGAGGTCCTGCCATTGGTGGGATGACTCATCAGCTCCCTGAGGGTGCACCCAGCAGCTAACGAGCTGTTACTCAACAGCTTCACACAGAGGCAAGTACATGGTGATTTAGACCTGGCGTTTGCCATGCTAATGGGCTACTTCCACTTGTTAAGCACATTGGCTTTGCGGCTCAGGTGGCTGTCTGTCAACAGGAGTTGCGTTCTGAAGAATGGGCACATTAATTGGGTAAAACTGAATTGAAAGCAGTAGCCTTGGGAACATTTTCAGACAGCTGTGAGGAAGCAAATGTGTACACCCAATCCACACACGCTGAGCTGCCAAAAGTTTCCTCCAGACTGCCTGCGTTTTGCATGATGAATGCAGAATGAGAGAGAGACAGAGAGAAACAACGAGAGAGAGAGGAAACTCAACTGACGTCTTTGTAAAAGAATAGCTTTTCAGACTGGCTGTTCTACCTCATTCCGATTCGGGGAAATTAATGGATATCTCTTTGTGTGCGTACACGTACAGTCAATGTCCTCGGATGCTAGAAAGTTGCTTATAAATAAAATGTATTATTATAAATAACACACACACAATTACTTGCAGTCATCTTGAAGTACTTTTGAATTGCCATCACAGAAAAAACATGGCGATGTGTGTTTTTACTGGAATCATGGACAGAGCCTCAGTGCCTGAATTACTGACCTGTGTATTTATATATGAGGTGAAATGTAAGCATGCAGCTTGGTGTCAGGAATGTCAAACTCTGACAAAATCCCCATCGAAACACCTGACCCATCTGACCAGGGCAGTGTCAAGATTCCTTTTACCTCTTATCCTCGCCTCTGGACGCCTCTTGTATGATTCCTCATAACAACATCTTTAGCTTCACCAGCACCTATCCCATTTCTGCTTCCTCTGTCTAGCTTCTCATCTTGCTGCCTTGGTGCCACTCCAGCTTTCCTTCTTGGCCTGTGCTAATGCTCCGGCTCCCACCGCTCATTTGAAAAGCCACTCTCCTGTCTACCACTAAAGTGATGGAAAAGGTGTTTCCTTCTATCTACATGATGAGAGTCTTTTTCATCTCTTCTGAGCATTCGGGAATGCTTGAACGGTGGATTTTTCTTACCAAATGGCACGGGTGGTATTTCTGCTCCAGAGTGGGGGAGGACAGAGGAATATGGTTGAAGGTCAACAGCGTCTCCACCATTCTGATTTTATTCTGATTATGCCTGTGAATATCAATAGCCTCTCCACTAATGCCTTCTCCTTCAGTGAAGAACCCAACCACCCACCACACACACACACACACACACACACCCTGAAGACTGAAAGTGGAACAAATTACTTCTTGTGTTAAAAGGTTTAATAGCTTTTTCACAAGACGTTCTATGAGATTTATGCGTCACAGGGTCGCCTCGTGCTTCATTCACAACCTGGCACCTCGTGAAGAGCGTCCTATACATTAGATTCGGCACACAACTGCCTCTTCACAATTCCTCATCACTGAACTTTTCACTTCTAGCTCAAATGCAGCAGCGAGCCCTTAGCCTGTCTAATGTGAGGTAGCTCAGCCCTGTTGATTCACTCTAATGGGCTTAAGCAGCACAATAATTGGGTTTGTCTATTTATTTCGCAGTGCACAGAATAAATGCTTTCATAGAATTTGAAAAATGTAAATGCAAAGCTTGGAGTTTACAAAACTGGAGATACACTTCTGCAAGAAAATACCAAGTGTGGCTGAGGTGAGGACAAATAAAAAAATGTTGAGCACAAAGAAGGGTGTTTAAAACTCCTTTTCTGAGAGGGGATGTCCAAAAAATGATTTGTGCAAGACTAAAAGCTGTGTCTTAAGGTAGACGTCCAAAAATGCTTCATCCAAAAGGAGATGTCTAAAAACACTGCTTCAAAGGAGACCACCAGAAACCTTTTGTACAAAAAGACAAACCTTGTGTCCAAAAGGAGATGGTCAAACACTTTGTGTTAAAGAAGACAACCAATTCTCTTGTGTCCAAAAAGGAGATGTCCAAAAATCTTTTGTTGAAAAAAATTGGAGCAAGATGAAAAAAATCCAAAAATCTCCTAAAAGGAGATGTCCAAAAGCCTTTTGGAGAAACCCCAAAATTGTTGGAAACATTACATTCAAAAACCTTGTACCCAAAAAGAGACATCCAAAAACATTTTGTCTAGAGGAAAATGTCCAAAAACCTTGTGTCCAAAACTAATGCCAAAAAATATTTTGTCCAAAAAAAAAACATGCCCATTTTTCATTCAAGGGGAGGCATCAAAATGCTTTGTGTCCAGAAGAAGACTTGATGTGTTTAACAGTTTTTATTCTTTATTAACCAAGCATCCCCTTTCTGTGTCTGCTTGAGGCATCTCACAGAAACCATGACTGTGGTAGGACATCAACAATGTGTTTCAAAGGTGTCTATATTTGTGCACACATATGTCCTAAGACTTGAATTGATTGTTTGGCTATGCAACATGATTTATACTCATTATTCCTTTTTTGTCTTAAAAGGAGAGGTTTGCTGCATCCATTTGAATTTGAACGTACTATTAATGAGGGTAGAATGAATGGAATTCGAACGTACTGCACCCGCTGTGTTGATGTTGTCAGAAGTCGTGTGTCGTCACCAATACGATTTTACATTTAATGAAATGGAATTATTTTTAACCTTTACAGACGGCATTTTCTTACAAGTGTAATTTAACCACTGTAAAGTGTCACGTCTCTATTTTTGGCCATTTTTCAAATATGACGTCGCCTCTCCCTTCGCCTTATGGGATTGTCCATCGGATGCCTACTATGGAATTCAGGTGGAAGCAGTAGGTCATTTGGGGAAATTCTCGTCTGCTGTTTTTCGAATACTATGAATTCGGACATACTACTCAACTCGCATACTGGTTTTCGCATACTATATAGCAGGGAAGTGTGCGATTTCAGATGCAGCAGTTCACAAATCTTTTTGTCTGACAGGAGACAAACCAGAACACTTTGTCCAAACGAAGTCCAGGAACTTTCGTCTATGAGGAGACATCTAGGAGGCCATGAAGACAGGGGTGTTTTAATGTCAGTGTCCTCTTTCAGCAGGAAAATGTGTTCTGCCTCACTATAAACTCAGTTCAGAAATAGTTGGAGGAACATCCCAAAGAGTTCAAGGTGCCGACTCGACCTCCAGATTCTCCAACCTCAATCTGATGGTGCATCTGTGGGATGGGCTGGACAAACGAATCATCAGCTGCTTTTTTATCCTCCTTGCTCAGCAGCAGCAGTAGCTCTGTATGTTTGGTGTAGCCAAGCGGTTGCAAATCGCATAGATCAAACGAATCTGTAATTACCCGTGTTGGATATAACTGCCTGGCATTTACACTGAAGGTGTAATTAGCAGATGCTTCAGTCTGTGTATCCGAGCATTATGACTCATATGTACACTGTAAATGCACAAGCATGTATTTTAGGGGGGCAGCGGGGAGGTGGGTGCGTCCATCTCAACGTTTGGAAGGGGAAGAATAATCCGCCCACCATTATTTGCTCTCAGCATGATCTGGATCTTTCTTTTGTTGAAACACTGCATTGGGATAACACTTGGATATCAAATCTGATTTTAAAAATCAATTTTTAGTTTATATTTAATGTAATCAGCTTTAAAAACAGCATTCCATGTCCTTATGTCTTGAGTCAAAGCCTTGAGCCTTTGGTACAGGTCTGTTGACTGCAGGCATTAATTTATGCAAAGTGAAGTTTGTCCTTTTCAACACAGCTTCAGTTAACAGGCCTGTCGCTATAGAAAAGTCCTCAGTCTGACTGAAAAACCCTGAGGAGAACAGTAGGAAAAGCCCTTCGATAACAACATGTTTACCACATTAGCATGACAGCTTTAACACCCTAATGGGCGCACAACAACACTGGGTCATGAAAATCTTTCAAATGCACAACCGTAGCGTTCAGTGCAGGAACGAAAGTCCTGGCTCTGTTTAGTATCCTCCAAATGCCCTGTGGCTGAGCGGCTTGAAAGCTGAGTTGTTCCACTTGGAGAGCATCCAGGAGCAATGCCCTCCTGAATGCAAATGAGGGCTGAATGCAGAACCAGTTGTCTTTAACCACTTTTAACTTTTGATCCCTTTTCCAATCTGGCTAAGCCCTCTGAATAAATAAATCAGTGAGCGTTAGCAAATTTCTTGTTGGCAAATTTCTGGAAGATGGATGTTAATATTAGATGAGAAAATGATTGTACAAGGTTTTGTGGCTTGGCTCTGGCAGGCCTTGATTAATAGGATTGAAAAATAGTCCTTGGACCAGGTTGGAGGTGTGCTGGGATACGTTATCGGGACAAATGCCTCATTCCATCCTCTTGTTGCAGCTCTGTGGTAGTTATTACAATGGAGGGAGAGTTAAATCAAAATTTGTCTTTTTTTCTGCCACACAGCACATCAGACTTAAAAACCAATCACAATAAGGCACGACATGAACATATTGCCTTACAAGGTAGAGAACTGTTTCTTAAAGTGTTATGGACCCCAAGAAATCTGTTCCTCTGGGAATGCTCTTATCTGCATCCTGATTAAATCTAAACAGCAGGTTTCAATTTGTTGTTTGTTTGTTTGTAACTGCGTCATTAAGACTGATATTTGTAAATAAACCAAAAAGCATTAATCTGTACATTCATCTGAGCTTCAAGAAATAACAATGGTTGCACCTAATTTAGCCTGCTGCACTTATGCATATGTGTTTGTGTGTGTGTGTGTGTGTGTGTGTGTGTGTGTGTGTGTGTGTGTGTGTGTGTGTGTGTGTGTGT
>JBBKCR010030824.1:0-10000 GCA_037577295.1 Ladigesia roloffi
ACACACACACACACACACACACACACACACACACACACACACACACACACACACACACACACACACACACTCTCTCTGAGGCGTTCAGCTCCATCTCACTCCTCACAGCCTTATGCCTGATCAGAGCCACTGAACTCATCCCAGCTGCACGCTTAGGAAGCCAATTTAGTGGTTCTTGGTCTTAATCCAGTACCATTTTATGTCTATTTATGTGTAGTTTTCGGATTTTTTTCCACTAAAAAGGCATTTATGGCCCTTAATCAGAGCCACATACAAGCATTAGTTGCAGGGAGAGTCCTCCTGGAGACACACAGGGTTCAGATTCTTGCTATAGACTCAGTGGCAGAAAGTCGGGGGTTGGATCTGCAACTTTGTTGTCATCAGGTTCATTCATCATCAATAGCTTAATGAGACCAGGCGGGTGTGTTTGAGCAGAGGTCCCCAACCACCAGGCCACGAACTAGTATCGATCCATATGTCATTTGGAACTGGGCCGCACAGAAAGTCAAAATAAAAAACTATTTATTCATCAGAATCTTAAAAACAAAACTTGAATTATTTTGAACAAAAATAAAAACACTTGTCTCAATGTGGTGTGGTACATCAAAAATCTGGCCCACAAGCCAGCAAAAATGAGTAAAAAAATTTATTTGAGCAGCGTCTTTATATTTTTATGAAATAATATATATAATGTAGTATTGTTGGCAAATTAGAATGAGACTAAATGTAGTTTACAAAATAAGAAATAGAAATATAATAAAACTTCTTTTCATTTAGTTGACTAAAATGAGACTAGACATTTCCTGTATTATAGGGAGGGAAGGAAAAAAGTATTGGGACGCTCCTTGAATGGTGTTACTTTAGAGGCACTGTCAATCTAGAGTGGCGAAAAGTATTGGGACGTAGGGCCGTTAAAGTGCCAGGGAAAGAGAAAAGAACTCACATAGGCACACACACACACACACACACACACACACACACACACACACACATACACACACACAGTCTCTCTCACACACACACATACAACAATTTGATAAGCAGTCTTTTCCATACCCATGCAAAAAAGCTGATTCTAAATTGTTCTGATTTGTTTGTGTGGATTATATTTGTTCAGGAATAAAAAACTTTGCTATGGACATGTGGTACCCTTTCAGAAACAGTTACATTTAAATAGACAGATGGAATGACGTACCACAATATATATATACAGTCTCTATGGTTCGATTATACTGCAATATGAATTTTGTGCCATATTACACAGCCCTACTCTCTCCCGCGAATCATGGATCAGTTGTCGACGCAGTGTTAAGCAGTTGTCCAGGTCCCCAGTGTACCTCCTCAGTAGATCTTGGTAAAAGGCCTCTTTGATGTTTCTTACAAACTGTAAATCCCCATGACTTTTCTGGGTGGCTTGCAAAAGCTGTGCATATAAAGGGACTAGAACAGAGTGTGTGGTGCTGCTCTTTTCTAATAGAACACATGTCACCACCTTGGCTGCCTGCAGAGTTTACGTTTACTGCATTTGGCAGACTCTCTTTTCTAGAGCGACTTACAATAATTAGATACAGGGACACCCCCCCCCCTGACCCTAACACCAACCCTATCCCTAACACTGAGGGTTAGGTGTATTGCCCAAGGGGCGGTTCGAACCTGCAAGATCGGGGTCATCGGGTTCACAGACAAGTGTTTTACCTAGGGATGCCCTGGTCATGTGTTTTTGCCTGCGAGTTCGAGTAATTTGATTTTGAGTATCTACCGATTCCGAGTCCCGATCCGATACCGAGTCCTCAGAGGTACCCTGAGTAAATACCGTTCCCACACACCGCTTCACACACGCTGCTCCCCGTCCCCACACATTGCTCCCCGAGATCGTCTCCACACATACTGATCCACACGGGTGCAGAATTCTTGGCTGCCGCGGCTTCCCTTGGTAAATGGGTTTAAATGCAGAGGAGGAATTTCGTGCTGTTCACACTGTGATTGATTATTCACTTACAGATATTTCTATTTGTATTCCAGAGTCCTGATTGGGAGGTAACGTCCGATTCTGATCCAACGTAATCAGATCTGGACATCCCTAGTTTTACTCACTACCACCCTGCTAATACCCTACAACTGCTGAGTAAACGCGTTTGGCCTTGATTACGTGAACATTTTTAATCCCTTCCCTGCTTTTTCTTACCTTGAGGCAAAGCAGTGTGTCAGTAACCCTTGACTGCTGCTCCAGAAGCATTAAACCCTTTCATCAGAGCTATTCCATCTTTATCAGTCTGTGCACTGGAGAGTCCAGTGTCTTTTGCTTTTTTCCCCAACACAAAGACCTACGGCACTTCTGTTGAAGAATTGCGTGGAGCAGTCCTACAACAGCTGGGACTTTCCGTGCACATTGCGTGACCAGTTTCAAGGCATGAGCACTTCACACGGAGAAAACCAGTCTGAGAGCAGAAATATTTGCTGCACTGTCTGTGACTAATGCTGGTGTTTTTTTGGAAATTTCCTCTACAGTATTCAAAAATATCTCTGACATGTTTGCAGCCATGTGACTCGTTTGGAGGACTGGAGAGGACATGCACCACTCGTCTGTACTGTTGTAGCCTTCAGTGGTGACAGCTATGTGACTAACAGGCACTGCAGTAGTAGGATAAATATAACAATGACAATACTTCTAAAAATCTTCATTAATTTATTATTTGTAGAATAAATGCTGTATATAAATATCCAGGGTTCTTACACACACACAGACACATACAAATATATGGATATATGTGAACGCGCATATCCATATTATATTTTTAGATTAATTGTATAATGCAGATCTCCCAGTTGTGGAACTAATCAAGGTTGATCTTATAAACATACAAACGACATTAAAATGATCTGTTAGTGCAGTGTTTATGTGCATCAGCCGAGGCTGATTTTTATAGCTCATGTTAGGTAAACCCTTACCGTGTCTGCTGAGTGTAACAAATTGACCTGTCAGGGAAATATTTAGCCACAGAAAAAATGAATCAAAACATTCAGGACAGATTTAAAAGGACAAATTGAAAATAGGGGACTTATCGCATGAAGTTGTCTTATAGGTCGGGTGTAAGGTGCAGTGTGGGAGCTTGACTCCTCTGCTGTAGAAACGTGTGTGATGCAGTTGTGTGATAGTGATATTATAGTATTTCTTTTGACTCATGACTAAAATTGTCCACTTTTACCATTTTTTTTCACTGTGTGTCATTTTGAGTGTGTGTGTTAAATGCATAGGTCGCTGTTCTTTTCGGAACTATTGTGTGTCTGTGTTTGTGTCTGTGTTTGTGTGTGTGTTTGTGTGTGTGTTTGTGTTTGTGTTTGTGTAGCAGTTTCTGATGGATGAACCACAGTCAAACACACACACACACAAACACACACACACACACACACACACTGCTCTTAACATCAACATTTAATTAAAAAATTCCAAGGTATTATAAAGTATTTCTCTGTATTACTTGTATTACTATGAATAAATTCTCCCAACGTTTTTTTGTTTGGAATTTTGAATTAAGTGTGTTCAATACTGTATAAAACAATAGTGACACTTTACACAGACACACTCCCACACATTACAAAAGCAATTACCAGAAAAAATGATGCGTTTTCTTCTTTTTTCCATGGCTGTATGTAACTCAGCGCTGCGTATACCTGAACTAAAGTAGGCAATGTACTGGCCTAATCAGCCCATTAATCACTGCTCGTGTGATTTTACTGGTAAAGCAGTAGATTGTAAATATTATTTAGCAGATTTTCTATTCACCAAAGAAAACCTGCTCAGCAAAGTGACCACTATCCGAACAATAGCCTCTCAGTGAGGCCTGAAATGACCAGAAATCTGCTTCAGTGCAGCACCGCTTTATATAATGTTCAGTACTGGAAATATTGTGTGAGCCAGCTCACTTAGTTTTTCAAACGTAGAATATAAGAACCTTTCAAATCATCCAGCTCAGCCTGCATTTATAAACCCTGACAGCCCCCCACTTTTCTGCTCGCTCGCCTACGCTTTCAGCAGAAAAAACTCTGTTCAACATGTATTATGTTCCGCATGGCCTAAGGGTCAGAATGTCAAAGAAACGAAATGTGTGTTTGCTTAAGATAAATTGCTAAAGGAATTGCAGCAAGAAAAAAAAGACTCCACATACTCACCCACAATAGTTTGTGTATTTTCCTTTCCATAATGTTCAGTTCTGGTTGTAATTTTTTAGGAATTGAACTATATAGACACTAAGGGTTTAATGGTAGCAAATTAATAATAGTTGGATATTATTGATAGTATTGATTGCTGATGATCTTTATTAATATGATACTTTTTGTGGCTAAACATGGCGCCACTTCTCCTTGGAGCCTGTGCTGATTTTCGGACATGCTTCAATGTCAAAATATCCAATAATTTGGGCCAAATATTGATCATTTAATAATGTGGTCGAGAGATCACTGTGACCTTTAGAGGGTGCGTCAGAGAGAGAGTGAGTCTGTGACCTCATGCGAGAAGATGGCGGGGAAGGACAAAAAAGAGACTAAATGCAAACAAACATGATGCCACAACACACACCGGGATCATAAAACTGAGTTAGGGCACTAAAACACAGGTCAGTTATATAAAGACATGTGATTGTTTGTTGTGGTTTAATTAAACATAATCAGTCAGTGAATGCTAACATTTTCTGGCAATTTTACCAATAAATGGCTTGGTAAGAGCTGGCGAATCGGTTCGGTAAGGCATCTGAAAAGGGAGCAATAATTTAACACACTTATTTCCCCTAAAACTAAGGTTTGTGTGTCTCCAAACACTGGGTTTATTGTAGGGCTGGGCCAATAAATGGTATCATATCGTCTCGCGATTTATTTTATTTTAATAACGATCATAAGCTCTACATTTGTTGCTCGATATGGATTAATCTAAGAGACTTATTATGCAACCACATCAAACAATTTAGACAATTCACATCATATTATCCTCAACCCAAATTACTTTATCTAAAGTCTCTGAGGCAATGGAGGGGTTATCAAAGTTTTGAGGGAAAATCAGCTCAGCCGAGTCTCCGGCTTGTATGAGATGCACAGTTTTGTCCTAACACAACGTTGTGAGCCCTCTCTTGAAAAAAAGTCCAACAATCTGGTTTCCTAGTGGCTCCCCTTCCCCCTGGTTATGAAGAAAAATCAAGTCCAATTTCAAAGTCCAGCAGAGTTTCAAAAATTTCCAAATTTAGCCAACCGTTTCAGCAAAGCAGCCCACTTGCATAAGTCCATAGACACTCCGGTTGCCTCTCTGCCCTGTTCTCTAAATATGGTTAAAGCTTATTTAACCTTGGTTGTCTCAATAAATGCACGCAGATATATATTTGAGGTCCTTTAAAATACAGTAGTAGACCATTGGTGGTGATACAGAAGATAAGAATATCTAGAAGAAATGTCCAAAGGCGCGCAGAGCATATGCTCGTATTCTCCTCAAACTAAGCACTATTGATTCTTTTATACTAAGCTACAAGTCTCACATTGAGGGCTGGATCGTGATGAAACTGCTTTTGAGTTGTTTTGGCGCTGTGTTTTGGCCTTTTGAGCGAGTTTCCTGCGTCTCCATGCCTCGTTTTAGTGGCGAGCTGCTGATTCGACAGTATAACGCGAGCTGAAGCAAGAGTCGATTTTTCTGAAGCTGCACCAAATACAAATCGGCGCTTCAGGAACCAGCAGGACGGGGGAGACGCGGAGTTTAGCTCGTAAATGATTTACAATTCTATTGTAAAAATAGGGAGATCCGGATGTCTCGAATGTTACTTGTTGCCCTAAAAGACATATTATATGCTCATTTTTATTATTCTGAGCTCAGATTCTGCACATGTGTTGAAAAGGCCCGTGGCCACGGGGTTTGAGTGCTTTCAGCTTCATTCACTATACCAGGGTGATAAGACACTGCTGAATTCAAATATTTTTGACAGAAGCATATATGAAATCCAGTATTTAATCCTTATGTGACCATAATTTTCTTTCACTGGAACATGAAACTTCAGAGTCTTATCTATGAAATGAGTCCAACCTCAAACAAAAATAATAAAATATGACAGAGTTATAATCTTTTTAATTTGGGAGCTGCAAATTCCAAGATGGCCACCGGAATTGTAACAGGTTAAGAAAATCCGACAAACACAAATACTATAAAACATGTTAAATGGGTGGTCCCTGAAATGTGAAGCAACAGGTACATTACTTCTTAACTTCAAAATATGACTTAATTTTAAACAGCTAACAGGAATCTTCCCCATTTAACAAGGGAGTTTTCCTCCACTGGGTTACACGATCACACAGCAGAACATTATTTAATTCACTGTTCACAGACTAGTCTTCCTGGCAAAAAAATTGTGTGCACTTGCTAAAATGTTAAGATTTTTGTTTACATTATGTACATTTAATGTACCTTTTAATGCCTTTACAAATTGTGTTCACTATTTAGAAGTTGAATAATTTTATGTTTTGCATATTTAATCTACCTCTTAAAGTCAGACACTGTGGTCTTATTGTTTTACAAATTATGTTTTTACAATAATTTTATGTTTACATTTTGTACATTTACTGATTTACCATACTTTGTCACAACTTTTATTTATTTATTTATTTTAGTAAATATTTAAATTTTTTAATGCCAACAGTTTTTGTTAATAAACTATACTTTAAAATTCAATTTAATGTACCCTTTAATTTTTGACAGCTTATAAAGAAATATATATCGTTATCGTTCAATATGAGGGAAAAATTGCCAAGATGACATTTTTGCCATATCGCCCAGCCCTAGTTTATAGCAACCACACTACAAAATTTTGTGCGGAAAGGCATCTTATATTATGTAATTATCGGTGATAAGATTAGTTAGTAATGGAATTAACTGGTGCTCCTCTCCTAATCCACAACAAGCAGATCCCTGGAAGTTTTTTGTTTCTCCCACACCAAAGACTAGACGTAGCTTACTGAGTAGCTTACTCAAAGGCCTTTGTTGATGGAGTGTGTTGTAGTTTGGGTTTGTGCTTTGGTAAATGAGACAAACATCAAAAGTAGAGAATGTAAATTTAAAGACCAGGATAAACATGTTCATGCTGGAGTAACCAAATGATTCAAAGCAGCCCTAGACGTTCTAAAATTCCGATGTGGTTGAATGGCCACAGATGCTTCATAAAGCATTTTCGTGCCCTGTGCTCATGCAGACCCTTGGTCAGTTGTGCTGGAAAGCCTTGAGAGCTCCGTCAGATTTGCGAGAATGCGGCAGATCAGCTCAGAACACAGATGCCCCTTCCTCTGTCTCATCCCTTCCTCATCTCTCCATTTCTGGCTGTGTCCTCCACTCCATCACTCCGCTCATCCCCCGCTCAGGCCCGCAGGATTAAGCCGGATTTAAGTACATGCGGCGTAAAGAGGCTTCTTCAAGCCCGAGTGGCGTGGAGCGTGGCAACGCCGCAGAGGTCACGTCATCATGACTCCCTGCCTGGACTGACTCCGTTCACATCTGCACGGCTGCTTTTACTGCTTCAGCATTTGGGATTTTACTGCTGAATAGAAGCCAAGATATTATTCTCTTAGTCCATTTTTACAGAAGTCTCTGCATGGCATTTTAATTGTATTTAATTCTGAATGTATTAACTCTTATAGTCACACGTGAACAAACCTCACAGTGTGAAATTCTATCTCTGCATTAAGTGAAAGCAGCAGGTTGCCACCAAAGAGGGTTGCCTGAGGAGTGTGTGGGGACGGTACCTTACTCAAGGGAACCTCAGTGTTGACCCTGGCAGTTGGGTTTTGAGTCTTCTAGGCTACCCAGCTGCCCACAGAAACATATACAGCACTTGAGAGGAACCTAATAATGTTAACACATTCATTATTTTTCTCATTTTAAGGTATTACCCCAGTGATATTCATTTCCAGTTGTTCTCCAACCTCTTTCTACATCATATGACCACATTAAACTGATGCTGACCTAAAAATTCTGCATGCAGGACCTGGTTGATGCCGGTGATCGTTGAGCATTGGGGTGAATAGCCAGAAGCAAAAGGAAAAAAAAAACATCCTTTCCATCCAGTGACAGCAGGGCTGGTTATGGTCCAGTGGTTACCTGGTAAGGAGTGACTGTGGCATCTCTGTGAAGTGAAGCTGAGGAAAAGGAGTGGAACCTTCTGGCTGCTAGACAGGAGCCCACTAAATGAATCCTTGTCAGGAGCATCCAGTCTTATCCCCAAGGGTCCGGCACGGCTGCGGGTTTTCTGTCCAGTCAAGCGGGAAAACACCTGGTTTCCATGTTTATTGAGTTGGCCTCACTCAAACCATTGATCTTGTGTGCTCTTGGTTCATTGGAATAAAAAAAGCCACTCCAGCCTTTGGTGGATGGGAATTGAGTAGAAAGGTTATTTGTACTGGAGGAACCACTTTAGGATCTTTTCATTGGGTGTTTTTTCTCAAAGAACCGTTCAGAATTTAAAGTAAAGGTTCTGCACCAGGGGTCAAATTCAGATCTGGAGTCTCTATTGACTGGGAGATGGTGAGACAATGGGCCACTTTCTTAGATTCAGACTAAGCCTCAAAATAATTTACAGGGCTATTTCTCTTACACTGAAATTTTATCCTAATGTTAGGATACACCTACGTCCAAGAAACTGGTAATATGTAGCTAATCGATGATATTAACAGCTCAGTTCACTACAGGCCTGGATACTGAATTCAGAGTCTGAACATGAAGACATCTGTTGTGCACCATCAGTTTTACCAAAAGTACCAAAAGTACTTTTTTTCATACATTTTAGTGCTACATTCCAAAAAAAAGATGAAATTTACAAATGTTGTGATAAAAATTAAAATAACTTCAGCTACATTTCCATAAAAAATATAACTAACATTTTTAGTACTATCGAGAGACACAAAGCAACATTGATTACCTGCAGCCCTGTGACGTGTCTCTAGCAGCTATAGTCCAGAATTCCTGCATCAGAACCATATTGGCGAAGAGTGTGTTTTTTGTTTTGTTTTGCTTGAGACACTAATATTACTGTAAATTAGATTATTACTGTATTTTCGTACATATTCGTGGCTTTACACTACAAAAATAGCCATTTTAGGCTTTTTTTTTTGTACCATATCACAAATTTGCATTTTTTTTTCCTAGTTCTTGTGTGCCCTTGCAACATAACCCCCACAAATTTCACGGGTCGAATTTATATGCCACCTAATAAATTGCAATAAAAAATGAATGAATTTGCCATTGAGTGAATGGAGTGTATGCTTGTCATTATCAGATATGATGGATAACTGATTGATCTAAAGTCCAGCTGTGCAGGAGCTGCGTAAAATGTGGACATTTATATAAAAAGACTTATTGATGATCTCCGACTCCCCCACGCTTGACCTGAATGTGTCCCACTGGTCTTGACCAGTTGTTTACTACTGATCTGTGTGACTTCACATCCTGTGCTCTGGCTGGATTTCCGCTTGGAGTGATAACACTGGTATGCTCTTATCTGTACCAGGGAGACCATGGAGCTGATGTCGTGCCCCAGAATGCTCCATAACTTCATACTGAAACCGCTGTGTATTTTTCTTCAGATTTTCTGCCTGTTGTTTCATTTTCCACTCGATTTAAAAGGTCAGCTGACATTTAGGTTTTGTAGATAGTTTTTTAACCACCTGAAATAGTTTCAAAGAATTTCTCGAAATTAAGCCCTAAATGTCCTGATTACAGTTCTTTTTTTGTTTGGTGTTATTACTAGTTGTCATTTTTCTGCTTCACCAATTCGAAGATAATGTAGTATCTTAAAGGTTCAATGACTCAAAGAACTGTGAGTGCCTAAACGGTTCTGTGGGTTGAACAGTGCTTTTCGACGTTGGGAAACTTGTGGTATACGATTTAAAGCGGGTACCACAGTTTACAAAACTATATAAAACCACTTTTGTCCAGAGGGCACTGTTTGAGAAAAAGTAATAATTAGTCAAGTAGGTTTTTATG
>JBBKCR010030844.1:0-11608 GCA_037577295.1 Ladigesia roloffi
GTGTGTATATATATATATATATATATATATATATATATATATATATATATATACACATACATATATACATACATATATACATATATATATATATATGTACACACACACACATTTTTTTTAAGTACTGCTATTTGTACAAAAATGTAATAACATTTTACTTGCTTCTAACAAATAAGGTGCTTTTAAGCAACAGTATTTCCTTTAACACATTTGCACAGCTGCAGTTTCTATACAACATTTCTATAAATCTCAACATTAATGTATTCAAATGAAAAATAAAACCAAAGCTATTGATCAATATAGCTATTTATATAGACAAAAAAGTTCCTGCAAATGAGGAAACAACTTCATTTGAAAGCCTATGTGTCTGAATGCAGTGTCAAATAAAATCCTTGTTGGTGTAAAGGTCAGGCATCCCAGTGCTGAGACACATAGAGAGCTGCATGCTGCATGTAACCACAAGCACAAATAGCAACAAACCTTCAAAATAAAAGGATTTTAAAAACGTTAATGCACAATAAAACAATTGTCTGTGTTAAGTAAATAATGCATTAATGGGATAAGAACGTGTTGACTTGCCCAGCCCAAACAAACAGTATATTTGTATATAGGTTTAGGTTATATATATTGCATTTCACATACATATGGTCAGATCACATGATAATTAAAGGTACTGCATGAACAATGTCAAGTCCAACTGAATCTAAATAATCGCTGGAGTGCTGTTTGCCTTGATTTTCGTATCTTCCCCTCTCGTGCCTAGACAGGCTAATAATATGCTAGCAACATTGCAATAATTTTTTCCACTCCCACGCCAGCCAGTTATTGATGACTTGCTGAAATGAACCAGCTTGAGAATGCAGGAACTAGAGCACTCAAAGGTAAAATGATTTTCTGGGTGTGGCTTCTTTTTCTTTCTTTTTTTTAAGGAAGTGTTTTTATGCAGAAATAACCGTAGGGTGTTTTCCCCATGGATAGTGTTGTGGGGGTAAAAATGATAGAGCAACTGCTGAACAATGGCCCGAAGATCTGTTTCAGCTTAGATGGAAAAATGGAGTTTAGAAAGGTTTTCCTTCATAGGCCGTAGTCTGACTGCTGACACGTCAGCCTCTGGGTTCAAGTCTGCATCTGTTTATGTTTAAAGGTTAGAGGATATCTTTATGTTGCACAATACCTTATCTTCTCTCTCTCTCTCTCTCTCTCTCTATTACTCTATTTCTCTCTCTATAGTTATATGTGCAGGCACGCATGGCATTCAAATGGGCACGCCTCCTCCGGCCTACAATTCAGTTCTTCCTGATTGCATTTGCCATTTATGTAGCCTACACACGAGTGTCTGACTACAAACACCACTGGAGTGATGTGCTTGTGGGTCTCCTGCAGGGGGCGCTCATCGCTGTCCTTAATGTAAGTGCTTTGTTTTGATTGGTCAGTCAAGGACAGGGTTTAAATTAGGATTTAAAAGAGGAGCTCTAATTTTTTCTTGGGTCCAAACAAGATGAATGATGTGTGTTATGGTATTATTGCAGGGACCTTTCATCATTCCTGGCTCCTTGAAATGTTACTAGTTTTGTTGTTCCTGGTTCTGTCTATATTTAGAGAACTGCAGGTAAAATGTTTAAGTGCATGACGAAGTTGTAATCCATATTTATTCACATTAAATAGACTTTAAAGCAGAATATGCAAAACTCACTAATAGACCTCTGGGCTGTACAAAACATGTTCATGAAGGTCTTTTCACAAAATCCCTCCCACATAAAGAGATCTCACCAGCTGTATTCTCGACAGTTTCAGCCCCTTTCAAAATGAGCCGTTTCAAGGCTGTGTCTCTTTTATGCAAATAAGCAGTTGCTGGCCACACCCCACCCATCCCATGCTTAAACTGCCAGATTTGTGAAGGTGGTCCTAGCCTTTATGGTGACCAGGCTGAATGAAAGAAGGGAGCGAGAAAGATTGAAGGATACACTTGGTCGACAAAATATTGGGACTCAGGTTGTAAAGGCAAAAAAATGGGTTATTCAGCCCTACACGTTTGATGTCGAAGCGGACCCAAAGCAAGATGAACACAACACTTCATGTGTAGCGGGTAGATATTGTTATTGGCTTATACGTGCTCGGAAATCTAGAAGATGTCATTGCGGATCTTGAACTAATCTGGTGTTGGGGTGCAGTGGAGTGTGCTTACCATAAACGTCCATGGGAATAAAACACGCATTTTACGTTATGATTGGTGAATTTCATTTCTTTCCATTAACCAATAGCGAAGATTTTTTGTTTGTGTTTTAAGCAAGTATTGGCCACCTGGGAGGAGTGTGTTTTGCCACTGCAGTGGTCAGGCATGTCTGAATTCAGTATAAATAATTCTGCAAAAAGACCAAAGATGCCCACTGAAAGGGGCAACAGGCTAGTGGGTGGGGTCTCGACAGGTTGGCCTCTATTTAAAATTGGCCCCTAATGATGTCACATGGGTCCCTCTTTCCAAACAGCTCATTTTGAAAAGGCCTGAAACTGTGAAGAACAGAGCGGGCAATATCTCTTTATGTGAGAGTGATTTTGGGCAAAAACTTCAAGAACATGTTTTGTATAGCCCATAGACCTATTATAACTAAAGTGAATTTTGCATAATTGGACCCCTCTGAAATATACTTCAGTGATGACAGTTGTATCCCATGTATCAATTCAGTGATGTCATATTTGGTGAAGTTACTTTGGTACATTTCACTTTTAGTTATTTATCTGGCCCAGCTTTCTCCAGTCACCAATTTTCCCATGAACACTTATCACATGATATTTATCATGTATATATTGTATATATACTACAATGTATATATTATATTGATAATGGTGGGTGAAGGTAAGGTCTACAGAAATCCCGTTTCCGTATTTGCTTTGTGGAACATTGCTTGTTCAAAACAAACCTGAAATACAGAATGACCTAAGCAAAATATGCTTTGTGACACTTCGGCATGTGCATGCACAGGCTGAAGATGGAAGGTGAGTTATTGACCGTGATTCACATCAGTAACATTACAGGCCATCACTAACAGTAACAGGGAAAGTCTGAGTGTCCAAAAGAGCAGCGGTCCCCATGGACCAGTTTCATTAACTATGAAACAATATGTTTCATTTATATAAGACAATATGTTCACGGACGGGTATAGATACAACAAAAAACAAAGTGCAATTCATTTTTACTTATTTTTGCTACCTTGATGTACCGTATTATGTGCCAAAGATTACCATTTTTTTCTAAATTAAGTATCTTTCAGACTCAAAATATTTTTATTCTCTCTGTCTGTGCGGCCCGGTATGGTACCAAAAGTTCCCGGTGGTTCAGGGCCCCTGCAGTAGAGGCTGAGGTCTGTGCTTTAGTGAGCAAACAGATTTACCATAACTTAGATCTATTTTTTATTCAGTTGAAAACATGGTGTGAAATGGAAGTGCAGTGTGTGTATGTGTCTGTGTGTTTTAAACATAACCGTTTTATTTTTATTTTTAATTTACCATTGTTTAACCAGGAAAGGTCCCATTGAGATCGCAGATCTCTTTTGTGTGGGCGTCCTGGCCAAGTGGCAACACCACAACCCATACAGTAAAAGACTTACAACAAAACAGGATCATTTAAAACACTTACACATTAGCAGCTTAGTTTCCATGCCTTTCAGAATAAATGTAAACTGTTCCCAAGAAACAAGATTTGTAAGTTTTAATGTGCCTTGCAGATTATTCCAGTCAAAAGGAGCGGAGTACTGGAAAGCCCTTTTCCTACTCTTTGTGCGAACACTGGGGTTATTCAGAATATAATAGTCCTGTGATCGTAAACCATAAGGTCCATCTGGATTCTGCTGAAGATATGCACAGAGATAAGGCAGAAGCCATCCTAGAAGACCTTTTATATACAGTTCTATTCCAGTGCAGTTTTCGTCGCATTTCCAATGAGGACCAACCAACTCAGGAATACAACTCACAGCGATGACTCAAAGGCTTACAATTTGTAATAAAACAGAGAGAAGCATGATATACTGAGTCAAGCATACTCAGTGCTTGTGCCGGGGCATGCATATATATAATATCCCCATAGTCAAGTATTGGCAGAAATGTGGCAGCCACAAGTCTTTTCTAACATTGAAAGAGAAACACAACTTGTTTCTAAAATAAAAACTTATTTTGAGACGCAGTTTTTTCACCAGGCAATCAACATGTGTTTTAAAGGTAAGAGAATCATCAATTAAGACACCTAAGTATTTAAAACAGTTAACTACTTTAATAACTGTTCCATCCTGAGTGACCACAGAAGGAGGAACTTCTGATTTATTTTTAGAAAACAGCATGACTTTTTGGTTTTATTTACATTGAGAGAGTTTCAAATCAGAAACGTCATTTTGGACGATATTAAAAGCACTTTGTAGGTAATCAACTGCTTTAACCAGTGATGAAGCAGAAGAATAAATGATCATGACATCAGCATAAAAATGAAAATTAGCACTGATTACATCCAACCCTACAATATTTATATACACTGTGAATACAACTGGGCCTAAAATAGAGCCCTGTGGCACACCCCTTCTGACTGGAATAACATCTCAACAATAATTTTCATACTTAACACTTAGAGTTCTTTCAGAAAGGTAATTTGTAAACCAGCCAACTGCTTATTCAGAAAGTCCTATATCAAATAGTATTTTTCAGTATATTATGATCAACTGAATCAAAGGCTTTTGACAAATCAATAAAAAAGGATGCACAAAGCTGGTTTCTGTTAAGAGCAGTGGATATATCATTAACCATTTTTAATGTAGTTGTAATGGTACTATGATTTCTCCTGAAACCTGATTGGTAAATAGATAATATATTATTCGAATCTAAATATTATTTTAACTGTTTTGGTCAAAAAGAGCTTCTACATTACTGAACATTATTCTAACATTGCCAAATTCATAAAGTTGAATCCTTTATATGAAAGCAGTTTTGGAAGGAGTAAACTAGAAATTGAAAGCTTCCTCATACAGCTGATTGATAATTATACACTTGCTCAAGAAGAAAATGCAGTGCACCTGTATTGCAGCCCTCCTTTGTATTAGTTTCAACAAAGGTTTGACCTATTAATAAATGATTCCAGTTGAATTTGAAATGACTCTGGTCTCCTCCACAGGTGCGATATGTTTCGGATTTCTTCAAGGAGCGGCGTCCTATCTGTGAGCACGGCGAGACGAGCGAGAACGAGGAGGTGGAGCGCAAACCTAGCCTGCAGATAGCAGAACCAGAGAGGCTTAACCATTACAGCTTCCCTGGGGCGGTATGAGCTGCAGGCTGGCATGAATACCCCCCCCCCCAACACCGCCCCGGAAAATGTAACCACTGGACAAGGCTGCAGTGCTGCTCTGGGTGAAGACCCCCCTCCCAACACCCCGTCCCCCCCGTCCCAGAGCAGCTCCTGTGACCCAAACTGAGTGGCACTGACTACAGACTCTCCTCCATAGGAGGATAACAAATCCCTTTCATAATCCTTTTGTATGTGCGTGTGTTGGTGTGTGTGTGAGTGTGTGTGTGTGTGATCACATGCAGTATTTCTATGTATTTTGCTGTAGAGGGTCTGATATATTTATATGTTGTTTTATATCATATTAGTTATACAATTCCTCACTTTTTGACTCTTGTAGAGAAAACCGAACGTTAAACTTTTAAAGCAGATTTGGACCACAGAGACTTCACTGGATTTGAACTGACCTATCGTTGCATTTTTAGGCGCATCTGTTAGTAGTTTGAATAGGCGATAAAGAACATCAGCAACTTTATTCAACAGGTTAAGATTTTTATTAGTTTTTGTCGAAAAACCTGAAGTATCAACATTGGGCCGTTACAACATTCCGAGTCTCTAAAGAACATTGAGTGGTAATGGAAACTAGATCATGATGGAATGTTCTAGTAATATTAGCCCGATTACAGGACAAAAACACCACCCACATATGAAGTAAGGATCTTTTTCAAGTTATGCACTACAATTTCTTAGGTTTTTTTTTTTGCCAGAGTCCTTTAATGCTTGTCCAACCTGGCAACAGTTGCTATGAATGATTGCATTTTTTGGGCATGGATTAATCAAATTGTGCTTTGAACCACAGCCTACAATTATTCAGCCCGTCTAGAAAAGCTGTGCAGTTTTGAAGCCAAGAACAGGTAAAGGTCTGGTTTGGAAAAACCAAACAGTCCCAAAGCAAGATCCAATCGTACAGATGAGGTCATCAGAAATTTAGAAGGGTGAGGTTTTTAGCTTATTGTTGTTTGACAGATCACTGTAGGTTTTTAAATAATTTAAGATTGTACCCTGTGGTGGCGGCTTGATCACTGTACACACACCATTTAGCAGTTACCTCGCTGCTGTGGTGCACCAATGGTGTTTCGTTCCCCCCTTAACACATCATTTGAAAGGCTTTATAGATGGACTGCATTGTATAAGTAGTTTTTATATGTTTGTCTCTTTTTTGCTGAATAAATACCACTAGCTCTTTCGGGCAGATTTGCAGGCCTAGCAAAACATTTTTCTTTCTACTTTTTAAAAAAAATGTGAATTAAGGAGACAAAGTGGGGGGATGATGACATGGCTAATCATACTTAAAGCACAGTTAGCACATGTTGGCCTGGATGAGCAGGGCTCTGCGTTCTTGAGGAGCCGTCTAGAGCAGTAGGTGAACATTTAGGCAATATAGTGAGGGCCCATGTGTGCCTGAGTTGGCAAATACTGCCAGATGCACATGAAGGGACTTCATTTGTTCACCATGCAGTTCACAGTGAATGGACATTACAGTGATATATGACTTCACGTCAGAGAGTGTTTTGTATTTTGTGTGACTGTTAATCTGTATTTGCCTGAAAACTAAAGTAATACGATCTTCCAAGCCTCCGTTTCGGAGTTACGGAAACTGGGAGTCGATGCTAATATCCAATTCTTTTCTTTTCTATATATGCCAGTGCCAATATATAAACGTTTATACAATGTAGAAACTGGGACTGCATTTAAAAGTTAGATTTAGAGAAATCAAACATGTATTTTAACAGGAATATATAATAATCCAGCTTTACTCTTCTGGAACTCCATGAAAATAATTCACTTTTGGTTTCAAATGTAGTTTTTTTTAAGTATGATTCTAATATCATGCTATCCTAACTTGTACTTTAATAGCAACAAGTCTGGTGGCTTCAATAAACAAAACACATCTGCTAATCTCATTTTAGCTCCACATTTGGTGTTTTTACGTATACTTTATACGTAAAATTGACCGACATTTGTTTTCTTTTAAATAACGTGATACTGATTTATGTGGAGCCTTTTAAAACCATTTTCTTCGGAATAAATAAAGTTTTCTGATTCTGATTCTGAAAATTTACTTAACATAGAAATATAAAATTACAATAAAAGTGCAAAAATTGGTGCGTCATCAAGCAGATCTCAGCTCATATTATTACAAACATTCGCATGAAACACTTTATTTTTTTGTATAAGCTTCCATTTGCCAGGTATGTCTGTGTTCGTTTACCTTCATGTTCTCTTGAAGGGTCCCAGATTCTGATTCAAGCGCATTAACTTTGCTAATGAGGAGACACGCATTTCACTGATTTTGCCTTAGATTATTAATGGTCTCTATATTTACTGAGTATGAGTGATTTTTTCCCCTCTCTTTCCACTGAACAGACTCACTCTGTTACTGTGGTGCAGCTGCTGGAACCAAAAGGCCTTAAAATAGAGCAGGCTCCCGCACTCGGGGGACAGTTCACCTGCAAAGCAGTTTTATTATCTGTTTAAACTGAATGTGAAAAAAAGATTCTATGTATTACTACGATTTCTCATGTTCACTTATTACTGAGTACTATTTGTTGCTCATTTAGAATTTGATGTAACCCTCGTTTGCTTTGCAGGCGCTTGCATTGACGAATCTTCCTGTCACTGACTTTAATAACCAAATTATGTTCACTCGTAGCATCACGAACGCACAGATCATTGCATTATATACTCTACCGTGAGCCGTCTGTATTGCAGCCAGACGTGAGATTTATAACTTGCAGCCATTCTCCCGTGGTTGGTTGTGGCTTATTTACTACCAAATTAAACCATAAATCAGAAATGCTAATACTGCAAGAACCACAACATATCCTTTTTATTTTGCATGCAAAATTACACTTTTAAATAACGGATGAGTTGAAGCCGAGTCGTTTTAATCAGGTGTGTTGTTTTGATTGCACAGATAGTGGGCGAAGGGAGAAAAGAGAGGCTTTTCTTTGCAAGCACTGTAAAAAGAATTGCTGTTCTATACTACACTACACAAAAAAAGACTTTTGTTCAATTTCCACTTTTAAAATGTTTGTCTAAAGTGGGTTTCAGAGGCCTTTTAGCTGCTAAAGGTGAAGTACAGCCGGCCGTTTCCTTAGAATTTCTTCAAAAAGAACTGCTCAGACTCAAAATTTGCATATGGAAATTGAAAAAACAAATGTTTTAACTGAACAAAACTGTTTTTTACCCACAATATCAGGAAACAAGTGCCACTGCTTTGAAGCTGGCCTTCCAAAATTATATGCCTGAGCCCATGTGCCTGCAAAGCAACACCCTCACTTACTGCAGCCGGGGCGCAGTTCTGTTGCTGCTGTGTCATCACTGGCCTACACCGAGACTTTCTCAAAGCTCCTGATTGTACAGCTTAATGTATATTGCACACAATATTGTTTTGTATTTGTCTGTATCAACTATATGATGAATAAAATCAGTTACTCCTGCGGTTTTGGCTTTTTATTTTCCTGGCTTGACATTTCCGTGCCGTAGGGCCTTGCAAAGACAGTTTATTGTACTGTACAATACAGCAGAAGTACACAGAGAAGTGTTTTGTAAGAGGGGACCGCATCGAAAGGAAGCGCAAGATTGAAAATGTTTTAGAAAACGGCTTCGGACAAAGAAGATTCGCGCTCAAGGACAGCGGCGGGAAGTGTAGCTTTGTGGTAGATACATTTTATTGCTGATCCGGGACAGACAGTGAGTGTACTGAACAAGCCAAGGTAAAAGGAGACTGAAAAAATGTGACCCTGTCACATGACCTGTGGAATGTAAAAGGAAAACCTTGGCGTTTTTCCAACCCAAACTCCGATTGCTGGCGACTGACAGTGATTGGATTTCCAAATCAAGTGTTGTTCTATTCTTTGATTGGTACACCAGCGTATGGCAAAGGTAACACACTATACTGTAGACGCTAAGAGAAAAACACTCCAGTATCCCTTTAACAGGGCTCCATTCTGCCTCTGTTCAAGTGGATCCTTCGGTTGAACCCATTCAAACATCCACTAACTTCAGTCTGAGGTACTTGTCCTGGTTAACGTTTATATTTTTGTTCCTCAGATGAACATCTGCTACTGTATTATTTTATGTAATTTGCATACATCATTCAAAATAATTTTTATTGCTTTGCATTATAATCAGAATGCCCACCTATACAGACTGCTTTGGAAAAATGTCCAATTTGTTCAATATTGGGTAAAGGACGAATCAGAGATCATATATTTGAATGGAGGAGTAACTTATCTGCTGCTGGCCTAAGAGTCATTTGGGTGTGAATGTTTTTTACCCACACAATGTGCCCTATTCCGTTTATCAAATCCCCTAAAGTGTTGTATTGGCCGGCTGTATTGTGTGGGGCCTCCCTTGGGTGATGGACATACAACATCCTTCCCAAAGCCAACTTTGAAGTGTTTAATAAAAAAGTCTACAGGGGTTCAGTTCTTTGCGAAAAAAGTACGTCACTAGTGTAGTCACGGATTGAAAAGCCCCAGAGTTGGTTTTATTGGTTTATAATGGCGCCGTGCTGTTTCTTGTGGTGGTTTCATTATCCCACAGAACTGCATACTTCCAGTAGTGTGGCTGATACAACTTGTTTGGAGTTTGGTACGTGATGAGCATTAGTCTTTAATTGTTCACACTCCTCAGCAGGGAATACACTAAACAATGCCAACGGGCAACCAAGGTCTGTGGGAATGCACTGTGCCTGCTGGGTTTGACAGCACTGCCCCCTTGTGGCAGTTGGGCTGCAGTATGACAGTGAACCTTTGCTTCCAATTTATGTATGAAGTAAGTAAACAATGACTGTGCACTGAAGTAGTAAGCGACAGTAATGTGAGTTAGCCTTATAGCAGTGTAATGTATTGTTATGGTCATATAAAAAATTTTAAGGACAGTTTTTAAGCTTTTTGAAAACCCCAGCTGCCCAGAATTTTGTATGTTTAATGACAAATTGACCCATAGAAATGACCCAGAATAATAAAACCGTCATATTAGCTTCAGCATGACAGTTCCCATTCCAATCATACAAAGTTTTTTAAGGACAGTGCTACAGGTTTTACAATCTACCTGAACAGACTCTAATTGTGGCTTATACTGTTAACCAGTAAAGGAAGTATAGCCCAGATGGAGAGCACAATTTTACCCCTGGCTACAGAAAAGTGTCAGTGGCAGGGAGTGTGTAAAAGATAAGGTCAACATAAAAGTGACATAACAGTCCGGTGTGTAGGAATCCTTTCCACTGTCAGCAAAAGTGATGCAGTTACAACATGGTAAGTCATACTGAGCTGTTGTTGAACTGCCCACTGATATATGTGTCCTTTAGGGGGCTGGATCCCAAGGCATGTGTCGCTCTTGCGAATTAAAGTCCATTTCTTCTGCAGCAAGTACAGCCCAGTCCAGCTCACCAGCAGTCTCAAAGGTTCTGGTCACATCAGTTCAGCCTCTGAAAATGTTGAAGAGTCTCAGTCCATTTCTGCATGTTCAGTTCATTCATTTTTGCAAAGGAGCCACAAGAGTTTTCTCCAATTTTCTTACCACTGAAGCACAGAAAGAAAGAAGAGAAACATTAGGCACATACACCATAACTCTTAACAAAATCTCAGTAACATCCAAAATACAAGAAAAATCCTTTCAACAATGTAAGTTATAATATGATCTAAGTTATTATCAAATATATTAATCAAAAAAGCTTCAAAGTTTACTATTTTTAATTCAGCAAAAAATGACATTCATACTTATTAGTAAATTACATTTTGGTCTTTTAATTTTTAAACAAAATGTGCAAATTTTCTTCTTTACCTAGTGTAAACATTTCAGGACAAATAGACCACCAGAAATGGTCCAAATCTCCCGTGAAGTTGGATTGTTAGATCAATCTATCTATATATTTATGTCTGTCTATATGTCTAAATTAGGGGTGGGGTCGAACCCGAACCCTGAAGGTAGTGAACAGTTGTCCAGGCATGAAAAAGTGAAGCGTTGTCCTAGCTCGAAAAAAGCCCTTAATCGTGATTGGAGCACATAGTTTTATTAAATTGTGATTTGTAATGGCTGCACGAACACTCGTAATATCCCCCCCGCCCCCAACACACACACACACACACACACACACACACACACAGTCAAGGACGAAGTTTGTGCTGCATTTAAATTTTACTCAAATACAAATACGAATAATTTCCCCTTTTAACAAATACAAATACAGATACGAATAGTGGCACACCCCTAATACACACACACACACACACACACACACACACACACACACACACACACACACACACACACACACAC
>JBBKCR010030855.1:0-11607 GCA_037577295.1 Ladigesia roloffi
TGTAATAGCCCATTACAATGACATGTGACAAAAGCTTTTAGAGACCTTTTCATTTCTAAATTATATTTACCAATAGCTTGGCATTATACAGTGCAAAAAAACCTGGCCTAATAGTAAAGTTAGCTTTACCAATTTGCCTCCAGGGTGGGTGTCTGTGTATTATTTGTCCTGTGTTTGTGAATTGGCTGTGCACTCTCTCTTATTTATGTTCATTTTCTTTTTTTCTTTGCTTTGCATACATGCAGATTTCATTCTGCATTATAAAATATACAGAATGCACAGTGACTTGATGATTCTCATTCTAATTGTGTGAAAATTTTTTTAAATTTTATATACAATTTTTTTCTTTGTTTATACATGTGAAGATGAGAAGGGATTGTTTTTTTTTTTTGTCTAACCAGCAAAGACATGCATAATACAATAACATCGTAAACTTTAATCTAACATGCTGTGTGACCCCAGGCTATATAATATGACGAAATGTTAATAATTTACATAATTAAATTTTTCATGCATCAGCACATTCAGCAGATAGCCATAAAATAAAAATAGAAATTTCATATAATATATTTTACCTAGCTGACCAGGATCATTCGTTTGCTTTGTGGCAAACTCAAATGCAGTTACACCACGGGTTCATACACCGCATGTTTATACACTGTGGGTTTATACACCACAGGCTTTTGGCCAGCAAATGTGTAAAATGTGTCCATCATTAAAACAACAACATCACGTCAACATCACACTGGTGTGGTGATGCATTATATGAACCTTTATATACATACAAGTGTTTATTTCATAAAGACACTGTTGCACTTATTTAAACGACAAGTTATTTTACCGTTGCAAGATAAAGAATTACATCTGCTTCTGCTCAATGTCTCTGACTGATGTGCTGAAAAGTATAAAGTTGTGAAATTTGATTGACAGTTTGCGCGGTTCTACACTTTTAATGCCTTTAATTGTAAACGTAAACGTAAATTGGTTAAATATTTCTTAAAAAGACAAACAGATGAAAATGGATACCAATAACATTGATTTATATATTAAAAATCCCCAAAAAGGGCATTTCCAAGTGTAATTACAAAAAGGGCATGTGTTCTGCACAGGTTGAGCCCTACCTGTGCCCGTGCCTGTATGATACTGTATCTGCTCTTGTTTAAGTAAATCTATCTGAGATAAGCAGTATTGAAGAATGTTATCAAGGTTGTTTGTAGTTGCAGAATAACATTAGCAGTCTTCTCATAAACAGCTGAGGTATATTACATACATTTACATACAGATGTCTTGATTTTTATTTAGGTGTGGCTTATTTGCAAATCTGTGCAGTTAAAAAATGTCTTTATTTTTCTATATTTGCAGTTTTAGCATAAGATTTCTCAGGCAGTGCTCTCATGTGGCAACGACAGTGTCCTGAATACTGTTTGTCTGTCTGGGCTGTGTGGCTGCTGTGTCTGTAATTTACTGGAGGGGTTTGTAAACAAGTTGGGTAAGCAAATATATATTTTATATATGGATTGCTTTCCAAGTATTCTCACATGTGTCCCACTATACAATACCACTTACTGTTGAACAACTTGTGTGTCATATTAAGGGAAAATCTGGACAAAATAAGAGAACAGCTCACAAACACCTGCAGTCACATCTCCTGTGCCAGGTTTCTTATGTGAGACATGCCAGCTGTTTACCTGCCACCATTCAGTGGAGGCAGCAGAGAGCTTTAGAACACCTGCTTTTAAGAGAAATGCAGTTATTCTCTTTGCTCTGACACATCCTCCACTTCAAAAACAGGAAACTGAATCTGTTTCCTTCATTTGTCTGCAAAACACCTCAGAAGAACAATGGATTTCAAATGTGGCATCATCCTTGTTTTCCTCTGCGGAATGAATATTTTCACATTTACAAGTAAGTTGTTTCCTTCTGGGATTTTTTCTGGAGTGTGATTTGTTTACGGATATAGATATTATTTATTTTAATATGATTGTCTCTTTTCCCCTTATTCATTTAAAACATTTACTTTTTTGTCTAAACAATATGAATAAGTACAAATAAATTCCTAAGAAATAATCTTTATTATTTATGTTTTAAGAGTCTTTTACATAACATTATGTTTAAAGAGTCTTTCTTTTTTTGGTTAACAAATCCCAACGTCCCAAAAAAGTACAAACAATATTTTTGCCAGGGCTGATCTGTAAAAAGAGAAATGGCAGGTTAAAACAGTTGCTAATTCTAAGGGAATTCATGGATTTATCTCAGGCTTAGTTTGGGTTGATCTGAAATTCACAATCACCCGAAAGTTCAGATAATTTCAACAGGTTGCCTTTAATTTTTGCTTAATCTAGCTTTTTTAAAAAGTAAATTTTGTGGTGCAGTGCATTGTGGCTCCGTCCAATACCACATATTTTCATTCATTTTCATACACCTGAACTTCGACTGTGCTCAGTCATTGTAATGTTTAGTAAAGTTAATGACAATATAAGAAATCCAATATTTCTTTGTGTATGTGTGTACAATATTTCTCTCCAGATTGCAGAAAATGTGATATCAGTGTTGCAGTAGGAACCTCTTTCACAATCCCATCACCGGTTGATTCGGTAGAGAGCAACGATGAAGTAAAATGGAAACATGAGAATGTATTAATTACTGTAAGAAAAAATACCAGCCTAACAATAGAAACACATAATTTTAAGCTGAATTTTAAGAATGGATCTCTTACGATCCAAAAGGCGGAACTGAAAAATAATGGTGCATACACTGTCCAAGTTTTCAATATAAAGGGCGACTCCAAAGGTGAAAAAGAAAACAGAGTCTGTGTTTATGGTAAGCAATTAACGAATGTTCTTTTATGGTATTGCATAGATGTATTTAAACAATTTTAATGCTAGACATTTTGGAAATATTTTTTTGTCATAACAAAACTGTTTTGATGCCTTGCTATATCAGCTGATGTTTGGGTGGTTTAGAATATAACCACAATTCTGTCTTGACCAGAAACATTCCAGAAGCCAAAGGTGAATATCTCATGCACAAGTGAAGTCGTGGCTGTATGTGAAAAGCCCAGAAAAGATGTAAATATAAAATGGTACATATCAAATGTTTTACAAGAAGTACAGTCAGAAATCATCAATAAAAGATTAACACATGAGAAGATTAAGTGTGTATGGCAAAATCCAGTACAAACGGCTGAAAGTGAAGAAGTTGCATGTAAGTATTTTGATTTAATGTGCTTTAAAAGAAATACAGTAAAAAGTTATTATACTCTTGGTGTTCATACTGTAAGTTTCTGTTTGGATCACTGAGCATGTGGTCATTAAAGTGTTATACTTAAACATGGTACTATTCTCTACCTCATATATATATATATATATATATATATATATATATTTTTATGGCCTGTTTTGATTGATTCATTGATCTTTTATCCATTTTTTATATTATAAAATTTTTTGCAGGTTCACCAGCACCCAATAGTGGAAGTACAGATAAACTTTTTGGCTTTGACAAGTGGATCATGATTGCCATCCTAGCAGGGGGAGGAGGTCTTGTACTCTTGCTGATGATCGTGCTGCTGACTTGTGCTTGTCGGAGCTGTAAACGTCGAGAGAAACACATACTAGGTGAGCTCTGTGCAAGAGTTCTGGCAACTCATCAGCATTTCCTATAATATTCATATTTCTTTTAATGAACAGATGATTAAATTCATGTGTAAATTGCCCATGTCAAAAAATACATTCATCAATACATCTGAGGGTATGGCACAACCTAAATGTTTGCCCAAAATTAATGTAAATATGTTTTGATAGATTAAATAAAATAACAGGTCAGCATAATTTGTTAAGAATATTGCTTGTGTTTCATTGAACTAATGTAAGAGCCATGGTTATATTTCATAAAGAAGGTAAAAAATAAAAAAGGTTATCACTTACAGGCTAGAAAGTATATAATTTTGTCAAGAATAAGGAGAGCATACATACTTTAATAACTAGTAACCTCTTTCAGGGCTTTTTAAAGAATGTTTTGGCATGAGGTCAGGTAGGAATGCAGTATAATTTAACAGGAAAATGTACTAATAAATAATAATTAATTGATAATATTAGTGTTATTCATACTTTTTCATTCTGATTTAATTACTATGTTACACTTTTTCTAACTACATCCTTATCACCAGGAAATAGCGACCATTTATTGTCTAGGGATCATTACCACTGACTTAAAAATGGTAATACAATATTTGGAAACAATTAATTAAGAAGGTAAAACGCTACACCTTCTGAGTGTGTATATTATTCATAATTGCACCATATTTCATCTTCCAATGTTAACAATACAGGACAACTGTTGTAACAATGTCAGGCTTGCAAACATTTTTGTACCAAAACCATGTTTATTTATTTTAAAATACACTTACTCTTAACTAATAATCACTTGATAGACGATGTAATGTTTTTTTTTACAATTTTTTACAGTTTTTTTAGAATTATCTGCACAAAGTAGTGGACAGGATTGTGTAGTCAAGCAATTTATTAGAAATGGAGCTGATTCATCACTTTGCCACTACATTAAAGGGGTTTTTTATTCTGGATTTGTAAACGTCTTGCAGAGCTTCCTGCTATCTGCATCGCAACGTTTTGGTTAACTGTGACATGTAAACCAAAATAAGAACACAGCTGTTTGCAAAACTGCTGCATTTGACACTTCATAGCATCTAACTAGATCTTATATCTTAGCTTGATATTTTGGTAGTATATGACAAACTGTCAATATCTAAACTCAAACTAGTAAAATGAACAAAAACAGTCTTTTTGGCATTGCAAATTTAATAATTCATATGGAATTTTACATTCATGCTTCTAGTGAGCTAATCCATTAGTGCATTAATATGAAGTTCTAGGTGACTACTACTTCTACACTATTATTTAACATCAGCTACTAAATTTATAGGCCTTTACAGCCAAAGCAACTAAATTTCTTTACTTCAGAGGACTGATGTAATAATGTACAATGTAATAATGTTATAGTACAATAGTAACCTTTAAGTATAATAGAATGGCTTGGATCTTAGAAATCTTGGTGAGGTTGTCAGACTTATGATAATCGTACAGTACAGAGTGTTAGTTTGTGTTAGATGTTCTGTGGGAATCTTTATAGAAATACAGTACGCCAATCAGTCTTTTGGTATCAATCTAGTGCAGATTTTTTTCTGGGAAGTGAAATATTTATTTTTTGATAAAACCCTCGCACTAATGCGAAAACTGCAGATCTCCTTCTGTATTGTTTTGCTTTTGTGACACCTCGTCCTCCACGCCCCCTCGCCCTCATGTTACTAAGCATCATGCCCAAACATAACCCAACATGAGGACGAGGGGCGTGGCGGATGAGAACCCAACATCAAAGCTTTTTTATGGCTATATATTTGTCATGCATTTCAGGGCTAAGTAATTAAGAAAAGTTTAATTTACTGATCTTGTAACATATATATATATATATTAACATAAATGTAGCTATATTTCTATATAAAAATAATTGTAAATGTTTAGTTTCGGACGAGAGAACACAAAGTATCTTGGGAAAGTACATTTTTGCTGCATGTTGTGGCTGGGCTTTATTGGTGGGATTTTTATTTTGATACTGTGAGTGTGTGTGTCTGAAGTCAGCTGTGTTGTGTTTAGTTTAAGTGATTAGGGATTTTGATTGGTTCCTGTTGGAGTGTGTTTTAGTATCTCAAAAAAGCAAATATGACAGTGCAGATGTTATGTATTTTTTATAGGTTTCAGTTTATCAATATCAATATTTCTGTAGCCAGCTGAATGTTTCACACTGTGTAAAGATATAAACAGATAATGATTTAAAAGAAATTTTTGGAGTTGTCAGAACAGAATGTACATTTTTATTTTCCACATTCTACGCATTTTGTATAGCTAGGCTAGCAGTGGCTAAAAATTTAACGTTATATAGTTTGTTACAAAATATTTTCATGTGTATATAATGTTAAATGTTGTTTCAGAAGGAATAATGAGGGATTATAACAAGTTTTAGACTTTAAGAGTGCTAGTTTTTATAAACTTTAAGTGCATTGATCTTCAATCTTATACTACAGACCAAGAGGAGCTAAGGCTGAACTTCAACACACCTCCACAAAGATCGAAGCATACTGCAAGGGGTCAACCAGCACCTCCAATTCCTCAAGAAGACCCTGAAGTCTCCAACTATGAAGTGGATGACCCGCCACCTAAGCCCCAGTCCAGAACCAAGAACCAGAACCGCGTTCGGCCTCCACCAGCACCGATAGATGATGATGATGAACAACCTCCACCACTACCCCAACCCAGGAAAAAGGCTCCACATGCCAAAAAGAATCGCGTAGAAGAATTGCGTGCAAGACCTTTGTACATGCAACCATGAGAGAGTATTTCAAGAATGATTTTATATCTGGTACCGTTTGTATCAATTTGAAAATTATGTCACATTTGTCATTAGCCTGTGTATCAAAAAATGCTGTCAAAAAAAAGGAAAACAAACTCGCTTGACAGGAGAAGAAAAACATTAAGGACGTAAAACAATTTTCAGACCATGATGATGGTCTATTCATCATGAAATTCTGACACAGGGTATTTTATTAATGTATGTATTTTTTTCCTATCTATATACACATTTCTGTAAATGTGTATTCGTATGATATTTAATGCCACTTATTTGGGCAGTTAGTATTTTTAAACATTAACACAATACATTTTATGTGTTTTATCTTTACCATAATTTCCTAAATCATTCATCATCAGTTCTTTATTCAGTTAAATCAGGTGTGATGATGGAATTGAATGTAATATATATGTAAATGTATTTTTTTCTAACAGTTCAGCCTAAGACATTGGTACAATTAACCTTTCTGTGTGTTTTGATTTCAATTAGGTTAAATAATTATAAGACAATGCAATCATTTGTAACTATACTTTAAAAACCTGCAGAAGGCAACAGACCTGATCAAAAATGAAAGTCACTTGTCTTTCTTGTTTGACAGTTTAGCTCAGTAATGTGATGTAGACGTAACTGGAACATTTTACACAAGCAAAACTGAATGCAAGGCCCTTGCTCGCCTCACTCACCCCTGTCTCAGGGATGTGGTTTAAAAGTACATAGAGAAAAGAAAAAAAAACACTGAATGACACACGTCAGCTTTTTTTTATTCTTTTTGAGCGGCAGCTGCACATTTCCTGTGTGAAAGAGATGCTTGAGACTGCAGCCTGTGATAACATCAATGCTTTTTTTCATAGTGGAATTGGAACTATGTATTCACCAGTTTAAATTAAACAACAACCCAGGATTTTAATTTTAATGCTCCTACCAGTTTTATTAATGCATTTAAAGAGGACATATTATGCAAAACTAACTTTTGTGATAATAGGTCTATGGTCTATGCAAAACATTTTGATGAAGTTCTTTGGACAAACACTTCATGTGTAACTTGCCTTTGCATGTAGCCATAGCACTTAACATATTATGCGTGCTCATAAAACCAGCTGACAAAAATGCCGGATCTTCAACTTCAAGTAGTGGGTGGGGTCTAGACAATTGAGGGTGATTATATGCAAATTCCCCTATTCTTATGTCATATAATGGAGCCATCCAAATGGCTCACAGAAGCATATGATTTCTGACACCAAAATCTTTCAATTGATTCACAGAAGAAAAAAGGATTGGTTTTCTTTTTTTTTATTTAAAAGGAGCAGTAGATACCCACATGGAAATACAAAAGTAAACAAAAAGTGAGTTTTGCGTAATATGTCCCCTTTAATGTATCTCTATTAGTCATTTACATGTAACTTAATAGAATGTTTCATTTTGAAATTGAAATTTATTAATTAATTGGCTAATGATTGTTGTATTTGGTTTGCACAAAATTATTAACATCAGTTTCCCTAAGTTTACTGCCACCAGACACACAATGTGTACTGTGTGCTGACAAACAGTTCACTTATCACATCCCTATATTTCAATTACAAAGCATTACACCCTCAATTCAATATGCAGCTATGTGTACAAGGCCCATATTCAGTGCAGATTTAAAAACAAAAAGTGTAAATGTCATCCAAAATTCAGCAAATCAAATTTAATTAGCTTAAGTAGTCACACGAGACATCCTGCATTGTGTAAAACCACCACCAAAGTAGCACTCATGGAAGTGATCAGTGAGGTACTAACAAAATGGACGACCTGGCCCAGGAAGTGAAAGGTTAAATAATGTGATCTCTTTAGGAGGTGAAAAAGATTATTTGAATGCTGTACATTAGGATGTGAAGAAAAATGAACGATGGAGATAGACCGGGCAAAAAATGTAGTTTGATTAAAAAAATGTCTAAATGCTATGAATTATCCATTTTGTTGAGGGGAGCTAAATGGAACTGTATAAGATGTGAAACTTTTTAGCCAAGTATAAACATAACAAACATAACATTTAGCCAAGTATAACTATGCCATGTATTAACCATCAGAAATATTTACTCTGTTTTTTGTCCACAAGCCATTGTATCACTTTCAATTTACACTAGCAAATGTGTAAATGCCATCCACTATCCTCAAATGAAACTGAATTAGCTTGAGGATTTAACAAGAAAGTCACAAAAATGTCACCAGGTTCAAAAAATACATTCATTTATTGTTCATTCATTCATTCATTACTTTTGGAAAAGTTTGTTTATATGTTTTCATTTTTGAAAGATCATTGTGTGTGCATTCACATCATATTAAAATATTTATCAAAGCAACATTTTTGTTGTCAAATGCATTTAAACAGCCACCAGAAAAATGTACTCAGGTTTTTGTCCACAAGTCATTGTAGCATTTTATGTTCATGGTTTAAGGAGGTTAGTTGAAGCTGTTCTTGGATGGCTTAACAAACAAAACAAATGCTTTACTGTAGTTCAGTTATGTTATAAAAACACTAAATTCAAGTTGGCTATATAAGATCGTCATCTTTTATCCACCTTTTATTATTTTTCTTAATAAAATTCTCTATGCTGAAATAAATAGATATTTAAGGGGTAAAATATATTACCAGTTATATTTGCATCATAGTTTTTATAAAGTTAATAGGAAGAATAACAGAACTGCATAGAAAATCCATATATTCTACCAAGTCATCTTTATATACATACTTATATCTGTAAACTTTGGATGATTCCATTTTATTTGTTTCTAGGGGTCACTTCCTGTAGTCAAAACACTCCCCCCCAGCTTCAACACCGCACAGACATCTACAGGAAGCAGCCAAGATGATAGAAGTGATAATGTTTAAGATAACATCAAATCTAAATTTATTAATTTTTTACAGATATGATTATTAAATGCCCACTCAGAAGGTCTGGACGATTACAAAATGTATGTATATGACGCAAATACAATAACAAATAACCACCATTTTTTGTAGAAAGCAGAACAGAATCAGAATAAACTATGAATTCACACAAGATATCCTGCATTGCATTAAATGACTATAAATCAATAACGCTTACAGAAGCAATCAATGGGATCCAAACAAAATGTGTGCCTGGCCCAGGAAGTGTAAATTTGAATGATGTGTTCACTTCAGGAGGTCAGAAATTTGAAAATTGATTTGAACTTGAGCATGTAAAGACAAATTGAATGTCAAAGACATACCAGACGAAGGCAGAGAATCAAAATAGTCTTTGTCATTGCAACAAGTACAACGAAATTTAAAGTGACACCCAGAGACGGAGCCAGACATAGTGAGCTGCCGGGGCTGAGCCCAGAGGGGGATGTGGGGGTCCTCCCCCAGAAATTTTTGCTAAAAGCTAAAAGGTTTCGGGGCTTTTGAAGTGAGTTTCGGGGCTTCAGTCCCCAAAGCCACCCCCAAGCTCCGCCCCTGGTGCCATCCCTCAATGCAACACTTGAAACATAATCACACACACACACTCCCACTACGCATACATTCTGTCCTTGCACGATCCACATTCTTGTTTGCATAAATTGCATGAAAATGCCTGAATAATTTTCTTATAGCAGCATTCAGTTCACTTATTGCACTTGGATGAAGAAAAGACGAGCAAAGGAAACATGTTTAATGCAACATCACATGAATATGTTTGAAATTGAAAGTGTTTATATGCTATGAATTAGCCATTTTGCTAAAGGGAGCCAAAAGGAACTTTAGGAGATGTGAAAAAACTTTTGCCAAGTAACTTCCTTAATTTTTGCCATTTGTTGGACACCAAAACTATTTACTCAGGATTTTGTCCACAAGCCATGATAGCACTTTCTTTTTATGGTTGCAGTGGTGAGCCCAGGCTTAAGGGTCTTCTTTGACAGCTAATCAAAGAAAACACATGCAGCATAATTCAGTTATATTACAAACATCCCTAAATTTACGTAGGACATGTAAGGTCTCCATCTCTTAATCATCCCACCTTTTTTATTATTCTCATTTTTCTCCAAATAAAATTCTCTATACTCAAATAAGCTTTTATGGGGTTAAAATACATTATTATATTTAAAGTCACTGAAACTGAAGGGTTTCATGTCATCCAGACCTATATGAACTTTAACAAAATAAACCTAGTTAGTGAATGAAATTAAATAACCGGATTTCTAACAGGTTCGGTATATACCTATTTATATCTTGGTACATTTGATGACTAAAAATTGCTTGCTTCTAAGGGGCACGTCCTGTTGTCACAACAGCCTCATGTCCACAGACACAGGAAGTGGCCAAAATTCTAATTATGAGAGTTGGAGATAGATTTATGTAGGGCAGAGGAAGAGAAATACATGTAGCTTGTGGTGTACATTGTTCACACAATAAGGAGCCACTTTACTTACCTAAAATTGAGAAAATGCCATCCATATGCTATGAATGAACCTACAAACTTTATTTAAGATTTATTGTTGAAATAGGCATGCGTTGGCTCCTGAAATTTGGTTGGTTGTTGGTTGCTATTGTGTTGAGTAAACCAAATTGAACTCTGAGATTTGAGTAATAAAAGTTTTTAATCTGCAAGAAAATTTTGTTGAAATGTGTTATTGCAACTTCATAGATGAACAAAGTTTCACAAAAATGAATAAGGTATTGATGCAGCATGATTTTATTGTGTTTAGTGAACAACTTTGGAAGGTTTCTACCATTATAATACAGACAGTGAAGCACCATAAGGGATATGCACTATTCCACTAATTATGGTCAACATCAAATGAAATTTGTTTCATTTTGGGCAAACAAAAGCTGTTGATCAGTTGCACAAAATATACTTTGTGCCAAACAGGTGTTGCCAGCACTCACCAAAGAAACAAACCTCTTATTTAGAATCAGTCACAGCAAGTTTCATGTGGTTTGTGATATTGACTGCGATATTGTTTTAGGGGGCCATGCCCGCTCTCGGACTCACTCGGGCTCGCCCTAGGATTGGTCCGGGAGTTTGAGCTGCCTAAACACTCGTCACAGATGCAGCCGAGATGCACATAAAGCAGATCAACGCGAAATGAGCCTGTAAAATGTGGGCCAAGGGGAACCAACATGTTTTCACGGCTGCTCGGGCTGAATACATGGCTACAGAGAACCTGCAGTCAAAAAGGGGTCAGCTTTATTGACAACTTCAA
>JBBKCR010030866.1:0-11607 GCA_037577295.1 Ladigesia roloffi
CAGACACAGTCAGCTACCCAATGAGAATTTTTATTCAATCCGAGCACAGATATTGACACGTATTACTCGTATGATACTTGTACATGTCAAAAGTGCTTTATCCGTACCGGATACTCATTTCAGTCGAGTATCTGGCTCATCCCTAATAAATACACAGAGCTCACAAAATAGGCTGTCAGATAAGAAAATAAATAAATTTAAATTAAAAAGAAGAGGAAAGCATAGAAGTCGTCAAAAACGCAGCATTTGAAAGTGCGTAAATGCAAACAAACTTCAATCAGGCCTGCGACAGAGAGGTCACAGCTGAAGGCTGAGGTGAACAGAATTTTTCTCTTCCTTTTCAAATATTTAGTGGGTGAATTTCTCTAATATCCCTAGGAAGTGTGTTCAGTTGCTTGGGGGCCGTATTGACAGGCTGTATCCCTGATTCTCCTCCAGCTGCTGACGCTCTTGGAGGCAAATAGCTATCGAGAGAATGGGCAGTGTGGCCCATTCTCAGCCCATTAATGTCTTACTGTATCGGGAACAAGACTTTAAAATCAATCCCAAATGTTCCAGGAGGCCTGTATACAGCTAGAACTATACCAGTGTGCTCTCTCCTCTCAGTCCTGGTTAGGAGAGATTGGAGTCTATAATAAATCCTTATCTAAGCCCCCCAGTACAAAGGTGACAAAATATCTTTTCCCGTTAGAAACCTACCTGAAGTACTGTATGTCTCAGCTGTATTTTTTTTTAAGTGCACTGATCAGACAAACCGATTTTCCAGCATCCTTATTTATGCCTGGTCACATATTTTGTTGCATTTTGATTTAATTTAGGAAATTAATTTCCCAGCTGTTTTGCTCTGTTTGGTTCTATCCTCATTTAACTATCAATGATCTATTTATCTATTGACAATAAACAGTGATGAAGTTTATAGCCTCTGAATTGTTTGGTTCAGCTGGGAGTCATCCACATAAAAATAGAAACATACATTCTGCGGTCTAATGATGTCACCGTGTGTTGGTGTGCATGGCGGGAATAATGACGATCCTACAAAGTGCAACCCGTGAAATAGATCCAGGACTGATGTAAAACTTTCTCCCCCTGGTGTGTGTTGAACCACTTTAACACAGTCAGAGGAGCCACACACCTTCTCAAGATGATTCATTAGGGCAACACGGTCAGACACTGAGGTCCAAGCAAATTAGAATTTGACGAGAAGTTCCAGTGGCTCTAAAGCCTTACTGAGAAAATTTGCCTGTTTAATGAATTATTGATTTCAGTTTTGGAGAAAAAAATGTGTAAAACCATCTCAACCATCACAGCAATTACCCAGCAGCCACATCTAATGTGATAGCAAAAACCATGAACACCCTAGCAACCACCAGAAACACCCTAGCAACCACCTCTAATGTCAAAGCAACCACCAGGAACACCCTAACAACCACTTCTAACGTCATAGCAACCAACATGAACACCCTAGCAAACACCTCTAATGTCATAGCAACCACCAGGAACACCCTTACAACCACTTCTTATGTCATAGCAACCACCAAGAACACCCTAGCAACCACTTCTAACATCAACGCAACTACCATGAACACCCTAGCAACCACCTCTAATGTCATAGCAACCACCAGGAACACCCTAACAACCACTTCTAACATCATAGCAACCACCGTGAACAACCGAGCAAACACCTCTAATGTCATAGCAACAACCAGGATTACCCTAGCAACCACTTCTAACATCATAGCAACCACCATGAACACCCTAGCAACCACCTCTAACGTCACAGCAACCACCAGGAACACCCTAGCAACCACTTTTTATGTCATAGCAACCACCAAGAACACCCTAGTAACCACTTCTAACATCATAGCAACTAACATGAAAACCCTAGCAACCACCTCTGACATCATAGAAACCACCTCTAACACCATCCATCCACCAGGAACTCCCTAGCAAACACCTCTAACATTATAGCAACCACCATGAACACCCAAGCAACCACTATTAACACCCTAGCCACCATCTGGAACACCTTAGCAACCACCAGGCAATATCCTAGTACCCACCTAGAGCACAGAGGTCTCTGCCCAGCACTAAAAGGTCTTGTCTACACCAGTGTAGTTTATTTTTTACCATGATTGTTGTCATTCTTCTTGTTCTGATATATTTTTTTTACAGTTTTCCGATCCTGGAATCCTGCCTTGGTTGAAAGTGCTTTGTGAATTTTGTGTGATTGACTGACAGTTGGGATCATTATATCGCTGGATTGCTGTACAAAGCCACTGTATACTCTGACTGTATAGTCCTCTGATGCACTAACCTGAATGCCTCATCAGGGTTGTTTCCTGGTTCACTTGATGTTTTGAGTCTTACAGCAACTCCTCTGACCAGGTGACACGACTACAGCTCCACTTCTCCCTCTTCTCAGACAGAGCCCTCTTTGCGCCGCCATTTCATTCCTGACCGCCCTAACGTCCACTTTTTAGCAGCTTTAGCTACTATATTATGTTTTTACTAGACTGGTAGCAACTACGCTTCAAAAACTCAGGATCTAACCAAGCCTAAAAGTCTTCTTGATCTTGTTTATAATAATAGATAGAATAATATAGTATATAAGAGAAGTTTTGTAAGATTTTAAAGAGTTTTTTCATGATTTTTTCGTATTTCAAGAAATCTCAGACTAGAAACAAGTGAAATCATCCTCCAGTGCAGTCAGATAATTACACATGGTAAGATTTCTTGAAATAGGAAAAATATTAAAACACTTAAAACACTTTTAATAGTCTTACAAAACTGCTCTTATATCGATTATTATTATCAAAACAAAATCAAAAATACTTTTTGGCTGTAATATGAGATTGCAAGTCTTGGTTAGATCAGTTTTTTTGCAGATTTTGCAGTCAACCTGGGAGGCCACAATAATAATGGATCAATGCTAGTGCAAACACATGAAATACCAAAGCATCATATGTGGTTCTACATGGGGCTGGGGAACAGCCTAAGACTGAAATATAAATTTCTTATCACGACATGCGCTGGCTCAAAGAACGGAGCTAACGCTACGTGTGTTCTAGATGGACTACTTGAAGAATGGAGCTAACGCTACAGGTGTTCTAGATGGACTACTTAAAGAACTGAGCTAACGCTACGTGTGTTCTAGATGGACTACTTAAAGAACGAAGCTATGGCTATGTGTGTTCTAGACGGACTACTTAAAGAACGAAGCTAACGCTACGTGTGTTCTAGACGGACTACCTAAAGAACGGAGCTAACGCTACATGTGTTCTATGCGGACTACTTAAAGAACTGAGCTAACACTACGTGTGTTCTAGACGGACTACTTAAAGAACATAGCTAACACAATGTTTGTTCTAGAGGGACTACTTAAAAAACGGTGCTAACGCTACGTGTGTTCTAGACGGACTACTTAAAGAACGGAGCTAACGCTAAGTTTGTTCTAGACGGACTACTTAAAGAACGTAGCTAACGCAACGTGTGTTCTAGAGGGACTACTTAAAGAACGGTGCTAACACTACATGTGTTCTAGACAGACTACTTAAAGAACGTAGCTAATGCTACGTGTGTTCTAGAAGGACTACTTAAAGAATGGAGCTAACGCAACATGGGTTCTAGACACGCTACTTAAAGAACGTAGCTAACACGACGTTCGTCGTAGAGGGACTAATTAAAGAACGGAGCTAACACTACGTGTGTTCTAGACGGACTACTTAAAGAACGTAGCTAACGCTACGTTTGTTCTAGACGGACTACTTAAGGCACGGAGCTATCGCTACGTGTGTTCTAGATGGACTACTTAAAGAACGTAGCTAACGCTACGTGTGTTGTAGACGGACTACTTAAAGAACTGAGCTAACGCTACGTGTGTTCTAGCCGGACTATGTGAATAACAGAACTAACGCTACTTGTGTTAAAACGCTACACACGCGCGCTTACAAACACACGCAATGTGGTGTAGTGAGGATGTATGGCACACCTCCTCACTGCACACCTCCTTTTGGCTGCATGACACTTTGTTTGCCTTGTGTTACAGATAACCGATACAGAGCAACTTTAATCACATTTTCTCCAGACAGCTCAAATAATTAGTTTGAATAGGTTTGATTAACAGGTGAGTGTGACACAGAATATAGTCGGAGGGCTGCAGACAGCTCTCCTGTAATTAGTCTGGGAGGCTTTGGGTGCAGGAGAGACAGTTGAACCAAGTAAGTAAAATTAAGTGGAAATGTGCACAGATTAAGTCTGATTAAGGGGTAAAACTACTGAATTTTTCCCTTATTTTTTTTTAATTTGCCCCTTAAATAACGTAATGTTTAGGATTAAGGGGTTTCACACTCACACCTTAAATCACTTTTAAGGTAAAATTACGGGAAAGGTTTACAAATTAATGGCCACTTAATTCAAATTAAAGTTTTTGGCATATTTTCAGGGCTAAATTAAGGTAGAGTTAAGCATATTTTAAGTACATTGTGTTTCATAGTGTATCCTGTTCACATGTGTCTAGTTCCTTTCTTCACCCCCTGCCCACGTTTTTGCAGTTTAAGATTTAGTATAAATAATAGCTTAATTTTGTGGATTCTTTGTTAAACCTCACCCTGCGATCAGAGGGTCTAGGGCTCAAGGAGCCACACACCTCAAGGATTTATTCTAGAAATGCAACATACAATCTGAACTATATCCTCTTATGTCAACTACAAGCTCCAGATGACTGTGATAATCTAAAACAACAAAACAATTTAATGTGCAAAGCTAACAGCTTAGCGCTAACATACAACTAGAATACCACAAGGGTGCTAACAAATTAGCATAATCGTTTGGGTGTTTACATCTCATGTTTCTGACCATGTTTTGATAGTTAGACTCAACTAAATGCCCAGCATTAAAGCTCATACTGTACCAACAATATCAAAAAGCCTTTAGGAGTGATCAGTCCTAAATAAATCAACTAAATAAGAACATACGAAACTCAATTTTTAAAACAAAAAAGCCAAAGCTGATCTGAAATAAGGCATTGTTTATATAAATGAAATAAATAAACATACTCCTCAGAGGTTTATTGTACGATGGTGGGAACTGATGCATGCTGGGCAAATTCCTAAATATTTAATCTGATTCCCTTCAGCCGAGCATATTAGTTACAAACTTTATTACACCTGGCGTTCTCCGTTTGAGTGCCTTCCTGGTGATGGAACAACTCGCTGCATTAAAGCTGAAGAGTTCACCTCCAGCAAAACACGAACATTTCATTAATCCACACAGACGAGGCGGCAGGCGGGAGAACACTGAGCAGAACGACGCTAACCTTGAGGCTCTGAGCCCAGTATTGGTTTCCCAGGCCCTTTATTGCAGCTCGTTTTGGTATTGTTTTCGTAATAAGGTGAGCTATTTTCGAGCTGCAACAACACATACTGTACTTTAACCAGGTTTCTTTTCTTATTTGTTACACTGACGGCATCATGCAGTCAGAGCTTCTTCAAAGCGGATCCCGATTTGGTTCGTCCTGACAACTCCAGACAGTGACAATAATTGGCCATAATGACAAGAATACACATCCGGTAGTGTGTCTTGTGTATGAAAGCACTGAGCGTGTGTGTGTGTGTGTGTGTTCAGTCTCCTGGGAGCACTTGCAGGCTCTGGGAAGCTGAATGGCCCCGACCCACTGTCACTAAATTTGCTGAGAGTGGAGCCCATCTGCCCTGGAGCCTCCGGGACCCTCATTATATCCCTCAAACAGGACAGTCTGAGTGAATGCCTGGGTGGGAAAGTTGATAGAATAATGTTCTTAGTCTACTTTTCACCTCTTCTCACCTGGGGCAGAACTGTGACAGATGGAAAATGTACAATTACTGACCTTGTGTCTTAGGATGGTTCTCTATTTGTCACATACACAGACATACAAGTACAACACACTGAACTTCTTTCTCTGCATTTAACCCATTCAGCAGTGAAGCAGTGTGCTGTGGTACCTCAGGGGAACCTCAGTGGTGACACTAGCAATTAAGCTAAGATAAGATCAAATAAGATAAGATAAAAAATAAGATAAACAGATAAAAAATGAGGAACACTTTTAAAAATACACCTTTTAATGTCCTTGTTCCTGACATTGAAGTTAAACTGTTTTCTTTTTTGCACTTTTTTTGCACTTATCATCTTTAAACCTGCAGTAATATGTTTTGTACTCATTATTTTAAGGCCTAGTTCTGAATCACCTGGTGCTACGGAATGTTTTACCAAGAATTCTACACTGAAGTGCACCTTGCTCAAGGGAACCTCAGTGGTGACACTAGCAATTAAGATAAGATAAGATAAAACACACAATAAGATCAATTAAGATAGGATAAGATAAGATTAGATCAAATAAGATAAAATAAAACATAAGAGTAGATTAGATCAAATAAGATAAGATAAAAAATAAGATAAGCTCCAATTAAGGCAACCCTTTATTAGTCCCATGGGAGGGAAACTTGCATTGTTAGTGTAATATTTTATGTGCAATATCAACATCACAGATAAAAAATGAGGGACACTTTTAAAAATACACCTTTTAATGTCCTTGTTCCTGACATTGAAGTTAAATCATCTTTAAACCCAATTACATAGCAGTAATATGTTTTATACTCATTATTTTAAGGCCTAGTTCTGAATCAGCTGGTGCTACTGAATGTTTTACCAAGAATTCTACACTGAAGTGCATTATATTTGACGTGTCTTCCTGAATACGGTGGGATCTGCAGCTTGTAGAGTTTGTGTCCAGACACTGCTTGCTAGATCCACCACCCACTGGTGGTCCTGAGAGTAAACGGGAGCTATAGGGAAGTAATTTATTGACAAAGAATTGCTGAAATTGAACAAAAACATGCGTGATTAAAGTGTATGTGGTGAACAGGGTATCCGCGGATCCTTAAAAGGTCTTAAATTTGATTTTACAAAATTAAGGCCTTAAATATCTTTAAAAATGACCAGTAATCCTTAAATACAGAGTTCAAATGTCTTAAAATACCACAGACTCAAAAAACAAATTTTTTGTGATGATCTGTAAATAATTTTGCGAATTTCTAAATGGTGTTTTGCCTTTTTTGTGTATTTTGGTGTTTTGCCTTTGATTGGAATGTTCTTATTTTATTCCCTGTATTCACTTGACGGAACTTAATACTCTATAATTTTTTTGTTGTGAAATACAGTCACTTTCAGCTATTTCTCAGCACTTTCAGTTCCAATAAGTAGTCAAACTATTTGTAAGGTCACATGCTGTTTGCAGTTTTGAGAATTTAGGGTCTTAAATTTGATCTAAGTGGCCTTAAAAAAAGTCTTAAAATGTCTTAAATTGGCTTCCTTAAGCCTGGGTGAAGTTTGGGTTAATGTGTTTCAGTTGTAATCACAGCATTTAAGATTCAATATAGATTAAATATAGAAACACTCAGCCTTTTAAATTCAGCAAAAAAAACCCCAAACTGTTTAATCAGTATCAATTAGCGCCTTCGTTTCGGCTTTGCCAAGTGGGTGATTTCACTCGAGACGAATTCAGCTGGAAATTCAGCTGCCGGAGCCGCCGATGCATTAAAGGCGCGGGACGAGTTGAGTTTGCCGAAAAAGTGATTTGAGTTTGTGAGGATGCTCCCTGCTCTCCCCTTTCCTTGCAGGTCCTGAACATCAGCCTGAATTTTTCAGCTGAGTGTGTCCCAAGTGAAATCATAGACACATCCGGGTGAAATCGCCCACGCCCAACTGTTAGCACTGAATAATTAAATACTGACTGAATAATTACATTTTTTGCTAAATCTGAAAGTCTGAGTCTTTTTATATTGAATCTGTTATTACCATTGAAATAAATTCAACACAAACGTATATGCATTATCAATCAAGCCTGTTTTTATTCCATTGCAACAATCCTATATGTTTTATATATATAAATGCTTTTGTCACTTCCATGGACTTCAGGTTCAGACCCAAGCACAGAATCGAACAGGCCACAATAATTATTCTATCCAGCAGCAGATTATGAAGAACAGATCCTGGCAGAGCTCCAGGACCAAAAGACAGAACGATTAGCGGCCGATTCTGCATCATCACACAAAGAGCCGGGTCCAGTAATGCAAACCCAAATCAAGCAAGACAAAAGAGGCGAATCAAGTCAAGAAATACTGTCTGGGTAACACTAATCAAGTCAAATAACAAAATTAACAGACTTGTCATGCAGGGACTGGAACAGAATTCTCCCATCAGAGGGACTGGAACAGAATTCACCCATCAGAGCTGCTTAGACCCCCCCCCCAGACTGTGAATACAAATAGACCAACCAGTGGGTTTGGGTCAGAACTCTTTACCGAAGGATTTATTCTAGAAATGCAACATACAATCTGAACTATATCATCTTATGTCAACTAGAAACTCCAGATGACTGTGTTGATCTAAAACAACTAAACAATTTAATGAGCAATGCTGTTAGCTTAGCGCTAACATACAACTAGAATACCACAAGGGCGCTAACAAATTAGCATAATTGTTTGAGTGTTTACATCTCATGTTTCTAACCGTGTTTTGATAGTTAGACTTAACTGAAGGCCCAGCAGTAGAACTCACACTGTACCAACAATATCAAAAAGCCTTTAGTAGTGATCAGTCCTAAATAAATTAACTAAATAAGAACATACAAAACTCAAAATTTAAAACAAAAAAGCCATTGCTGATCTGAAATAAGGCATCAGAGCTGCTTAGACCTTCACCAAACTCCAGACCCTCCTCTTCACTCAGCACTTACAGCAACAACCTGCCATAAACCAACTTAACTACCAGCAGCTCTTAATTTAAAGTCTAGTTTTACTTGTATGAGGGACTAGTTGAGGGGCTCATGTGTCACAAGGAGACATCAAGTGAGGAGAAGGATGTAATGAAAAACGTTATGAACAAAAGAATAAGAAACAGGAAACTTAACCAGACACTAACAGGGCACTAAACTAACATGCAGATTAACACACTCCACTGGGGCAGAATATACAGAACATGAACACAGAAGAAGAAACTCGAGGCAAAACACAGAGCAAACTACACTCTGTAACACAGTGTACCTTATGTGAGCTCTACTTTACGCTGTCCTAAAATACACCAAACCCCATTGTTTGAATTAAGTGGCCATTCTTTTGTGAAACCAACCCTTTAATTCCCGGGAGAGACCACGAGTGACATCATTAAACTGAATGTGGATGTCTGAGGTATTTATGTCCATTAATTAGTTTATTTTATATGATTCGTTCTGGCCATTGTTGTGAAGAAGAGGGGCGGAGTCTGGGTTTCCTGTTCGAGTCTCTGACTCTAATGGTGGTTTTCCACTGCCTGGTACCAGCTTGGTTCGGTTCCATGCTACTCACATTTTTTGCTTTTCCACTTTTAAAATATGGTACCTGGTACCCACCACTATTCTTGTGGGTGGTTTTCCACTGCCTGGTACCGGCTCGGTACAGATTGGCTCTACCCTGTTTAGTTTCCACTACAACTGGTTGTGTTAGCGACAAAGACATAGCACAAAGGAGCTGAGGTTTAAAAAATCCTGACATATTACAGTCATCAGAATGAATGAAATCAGAAAGATTTTCTTTCTTATTGTTCATTTGTGCTTGTCACAAAACGAGACAGTTGTCTTACCAGATAAGGCTTAAAGAAGCATGGCAGAGAAAAAACGACGTGAGGCAACTATAGCAACAACCAATCAGTAACCTCCAAAAAGTAGACGTCATCATATACTATCGGTTCAGCACACTTGGAACCTCGACCAAGGTGGAACCAAGTACAGCAGTAGGTACCAGGTACCAGATTTGGTAATGAAAAAGCAAAAAAGCGACTAGAGTTGAACCGTACCGAGCTGGTACCAGGCAGTGGAAAACCACCAAAACAAATTCCACAAAGAAACATAACACAGGCTTATTGTAAACTAGAGTGTGTACCCAAATGCTCACTGGGGCTAAGAAAGTGGACAATGAGTGTAAAAACAAGGGCTGTGAACCTAATAAAGCGTCTAATTATAGTATCTGCCTCTGTTTCACAAAGTAACTTCAAATTTAACACTGTCACTGATGATACGAAATGTGTTTATTCAAGTCAAATCGAGTTTATTTCTACAGTCCATTATCATTCTCAAATGTAGAAAGCAAAGAAGTAAAAGAGCACATGGCACATTGGTAAAAGAAGAATAAAACACACTAAACGTTTGAGGGGAATAGTAAAGTTTAGAAACAAACACGTTTGATTATCGTAAAGCAGAAAACAGTCGAAGTGCCTGAAAAAAGGAGTTTGTGCCCCAACAGATGGTTTGTGCTGCAACTCGTGGCTTGAAATGGCGAGCTTTGTTATGACATCTACTGAAATATGTCTGTGAATCACAGCCAATGGGGCTCTAATCAGCTTTCAAAGACTGTCTCAGCCCACAAAATGATCGAGTCCATATTTCACCCACACATTTTCCGCTGCCACCCTGACAAGAAGTGATATGTTGGTAGAAGCGCAACAAACAAGTCCCATGGCATCTTCCTCCATTATTTATTGGTGTAGATGATTGGGGGGGTGTGGGGGTGGGGGGTATGGGATTAGAGTACATCAGGCCAGGGTGCATAAATCTGCCCGGGTGGGAACTAGGGTATTAAAACAGCATTAACAGATATTTAGAGAGGGCTTTATTAACATTTAGATCTTACCGGCTTTATATATCCGGCTTTCCGTCATAGACACAGAACGCCTGTGGCAGTTCAGCTCCTAATGTTCCCGGCAGAAGGGTGTTATTACAAAACCGTCTCTGCTGTCACTTTTGATGGGCTATTTTCAGTCAACAGTTTAACACAGCGGACCTCCACAAAGCCCCGATTGCTGTCAGACAGAACGCAGCGCCACCGTCGTCACAATTACCGTCATTTTGTCCACAAGGCAAAGGCAAACTTCCAGCTCGAATGGGCAAATGTTGATAAAATACAAAGCGTCATTTTAGTTAAGAGATAATGACACTTTTCTGTGCGCCTGAGGTTGGAATGAAGGAAATTATATACCATTAAAGCTCCATGCCGGGCAGAATGAAAAGATACTCAAGTACAATTGTGACAGTAATTTAGTCAGTCAGAATGTAGACAAACAAGTCAAAACTTTGGAAGAACAAGTGAAGGAAAGAAGGAATCCTGAATTTATTGCAGCTGGACTATAGGAGGTGAGCTTGAATTGTAATTTGTAAGATCCAAATGACTGAAATGTGTAGGACAATATATGAAATGACATCATTATGTCACTCACTAACCATAAAAAGCTGTGTATATTAGCAGGCTTTCTTATAGCATTAGAGTGAGGTTGAGCACCAAAACTGATGCTTCATACGAGTATACATTGGATTCACATTTGTTATTAGATTCACAATATAAAAAATCTACATAGCCACATCCTAACTTTATGAACTAAGTGGCCTTAGTAGGCCTAGTAGGTGTTCTGCTGAGTAAACTAAGTTTCCTCAGCAGAACACAAACACAGATTATTAGCTTTAGCCGTAGCAGTCATTTAATGGAAGTGGATGGGCGTCAGACCTTTCAAAATAAAAAAACATGCACAGACACGTCCAGATTACAC
>JBBKCR010030876.1:0-11606 GCA_037577295.1 Ladigesia roloffi
CGAGGGTAGAGAGAAACGGACCCCATCCCTGTCTGCTTTTTGTTTCTGTTTTTGTGTTCGAGTCACTGCTAGTGGCAGACAAGCTCAGTGAAATTCCCTGCTTGGTGAATAATGGAGCTATATCGCTCGAAAGAGTTTCCACGTGTGTGTTCGTGGACTGACCCGCCATGACAAATAGAAAACCACAACAATCCCTAAATGTAATATTCTACTGTTACTCTCACCCGTGTAATTTAAGCTAATCTAAAGTAGCGCCAATCAGTATTGCTCATGAGGTGATTGCGCAATGCGATGCTAGCAAGTAGCAAGTGAACAGATCTAGCGCGACTGTCCTGAAGTTAGCAAACAAAAGCACTTAAACTATACAACTTTTACACAAATAAGAGATACAGTTTTTACTTAACCTGCTGATGTTTCACCATCCATAACATCCATTTCTTTATAAGTGTTCGTGCATGGCTATTGTACTGTCATGCCATGAAAGCTTGGTCTTGTGTTCCAAGTGGTGTTTAAAGCAAAGTGCTCCCATACCTTGGAGGACTTGGAGCGCACGCTTTTTCCTGCAGACGCTTCTGTAACCTCCATTGCGAGCGGCTGTGTATCGGAGTGTATTTTTGTGTATTTGTGCAACTTGTGGTCGCACTCCTCAGTGACGTGAGCAGCCCAACTAATCGATAACGGCATTCGTTGACAACGAATTTCATTATCAATAATTATCCACGTCCCTTAGTCCATATATATATATACAGTATTTTGGCAGCAACCCCATAAAAGTCACATTGTGCCACATCCTGTAAAACATAGGCAATGGTTGCTTTGCATTGGCCCCACCTGATAACTGTGGTATAGTATGATGTGATTCCATATTAAATTCTTGATGAATGTGGGTTGTTGTTATTCAGCCTACTTCAATGTGCCCACTTTTAACTTTGAGCACCTGCCCCTTCAAACATCTCTTCAGTGTGCCATCTATCTAGACTCAAGTCTTTATTAGCTGGTTAATATTTCATTTGTCTCTTCATGCATTCAACTTTTAAATAGCTCTTATTCACCCTCACAAATAAAAAATAGCTTTTTCCCACTTTTAATTAAATTGCTTTTTGAAAATGCTTTCAAAGCATGCCATGCTTAACTGGAATTCTAATTTTGGGCAAAGGTAAAATCAGGGTTAAGCATGTACATGCACAAAGACACACGCAAAGATATATAATAAAACCCATGCAGACACACACAGCTCTAACAAAGGCATCCATTACACAGATGACCCATAACATTGCAACCACCAGCCTGATATTGTGTAGGTCCCCCTCATGCTGATAAAAAAGCTCTGACTTGTTGAGAGATGGACTCCATAAAACATCTGAAGATGTGATGTGGAATCTGACAACAAGATTTCAGAAGCAGATTATTTAATTTGTGAGATGGGGCCTCTGTGGATGAGCCTAGTTTGTCCGGCATATCCAACAGATGCTTGACTGGATGGGGATCAGGGAAAATTGGCCTATTCAACAACACCTTGCTCAAGTTTGTCAAAACATTCTGGAACATTTCAGCAGTGTGGCAGAGCACATTATCCTGTCACTGCCATTAAAGTGTGGAAAGTGACTTGAACACACCACAGCACACAACTTGAAAAGGCATGCAATTTTTCCTCTGGTGTTAACTCATCCTTTAACCCATTCACCAAGTGAAGCAGTGGGCAGCCAAGAACACCGAGCCTGGGGAGAAGTGTGTGGGAAAAGTATCTTGCTCAAGGTTACATCAGAGGTGCCTAGCAATCTTGAGATTTGAAACTTTGTGATCACAGGGCGATTGCCCTAACCATAACCAAGGATACCACTGGCATTAAAAGAGGTATTTATCTGCAACAATGTTGAGGAAGGTAGTATGTTTCAAAGTAACATCCACATAAATGCCTGGACCCATGGTTTCCCAGCAGAACATGGCCTAGACCATTACACTGCCTCCACCAATTTATCAGACCAGGCCACCTTCCACTGCTCCATGGTCTAGCACTGATGCTTATGTGTCAAATGAAGGCATTTTCACCGTGGACAGGGCCGGTCCAACTGATCTGCGGCTACACAGGCCCACACTCAGCAAGTTGTGATACACACATTTCTTTTATAGCCAGCATTAACTTTTGCAGCAATGTGTGCCAGACGCCCTTGTGTGACACTGGAGCAGACAGGCTTGCTTTCAATTCAGATGCCCCCATGTCCCTGTTGGCACTTAACTAGTTGTTATTTCAGTCGTCTAGCCATCAGGTTGCAAAATTTTATACTCTTGCACATTTTTCCTGCTTCCAAAAGTTTGCAGACCAAATACTAGTGCTCAAGAGATGAAACATTACACACATTACCCCCTAGTCACTAGAGATGTATTCAGATATATGATTTTGGTATAAAGGTGCTTCTGATACTCTGCAGTATGAGGATATACCCTGAAGGCAAATGTTTGGAAAGGATCTGGAGAATAAAACAAATTAACAGGCCATAAGGAAGCCAGCTGCGATGTGGGACTCCAACTTGAAACTCTGACATTTTATAATTCACAGCTTGATAATCTCTCAAGTAAACAAAATGAACAAATGGATTAACACTAGTATGCCTTTAGTCAGCAAGCTAATGCACTGGATGTCCTGACCAGGTGGGGTGAAACCTAAAATTACAATGCAGTGCGATGTCTAACTGTCGATATAGAAGGCTGCTATAAGGCTGCTGTTCAAGATTTAATGGCTTATGCACTGACCGGTTTTAACATTACAAGCACAAACAGGATATAGGATGCCACAACGAGTGTTTTGGTGGCATGAGGAGGACCTACACAAAATTAGGTATTTTTTTTATAGTTGATCAGTGCATACCACACTACAATGGAATGCATCTAATTGTCTGTACACTGAATTGCAATAATTGAGTTCCATCAGTGCATAAGTATGAAAATACGCAAAATTATGCCAACTGTAAATATAAAATGTTATGTAAACATATGGTAAAATTTAAAAGTTTTTACGTATTACTTTGTGAATACCAGCAAATATATTAAGTATGTAAAAAAGGGCTCAATTAAAGTAGAAACCTTAAAACAGATAAATTGATTCCTATTGATATTACATATTCATACTTAGTAACTCATTATTAAAGACAGACAGCTTAAGTTTAAATAAATAAAACAGCACTCTACGTTCTAGCACTAGTTAGAAGTTTTCCACTTTTATTTACCATTATTAGCATCAACGCTGACATGGAAACATGTCCATTTTTGCTGTGACATAATCGTATAATTGCTTGTAATAATTATCAACAACAGCAACAACTTGTTTTTTACCTTGAGCAATGGCTATGGACTCGAAGCGGTGCAGTTCACGCAGCAGGCAGGAACGCTCAGAGGAGTGCAGGCCGTAGATGAAGTCACGGGCTCCTTGTGGCGAGCTCAGCGGCTCCACAGGCTCTTTCCTTGCATGTGTGCCCAGGCTGGCCCTGTGGCCTGAGACGCCACATAATGGTGGCCTGATCACACGGAGCAGCGCAGGCCGCAGGGCTCCCCGCAAACACGGCAACATGGAAAAAAGAGGGAGGGGTACGAACATACAGGGAAGCCTACAGAGGAAAAAAACAGAAAAAAAGATGTTCATGGCAACTTCTAAGAACATTTTATGGCCAACAACTCCGTACTGAGCTCATATGTATGTATCTAACACACAAACTGTAGAGCTTAGACTCAACATTACAGGTTATCTCATGAATCTTTTGAACCCATTATAACTGCGGCTGTTTAGTTTTGCACTGCTGCAAAGATTTCTCAATTGAAATCTATTATATAAAAAAACTGCTTAATTGAATTTTAATTATCTTCAACTTAAAATTGACTGATTTACTGCCACTGATACTGTCAGTGTAATCTAATTATTACACAAATGGTTGAAGATTACACAAGGGGGAACTATTAACAATCACGTTGTTACAGTGACATCAAGCCTGAAGTATGTGTCTGAACCAGACAGGAACAATTGCGTCAAGTTGGGTCGGGATTGGCTGGAAACTTCCATGCTATGTTGAGTTTGGGCCTGGTTCAAAATTCCTGTTTGCCATTTCACAGCTCGCCTCCCTCTTTTGACAGACCTGACCTTGCATTTTCCCTGTTTTTAGTCATATGTATCCGCCCTACATGCTTCCGACTTTAATCGGAATCAGTTTAGTTCATCCAAAAGGACCTTTATATTTAATTTGTTGGGACATTCATCATTTTAATGTATAGAAATATCTTTACAAGTGGCTTTTCAAATAGCTTTTCTTTCTTTAGGCAGTGAGCACTGCAGTGTGGAAATCAAATCCACATGTAATCAACCGGGATGTTGTTGAAAGCAATGTTTGATGAATAATTATATTATTATAGTATTTAACATTAATTATTTTCTTAAAAGTTTATTATCGTAATGTAGTTTATTTTGGTGAGATTCTATTTTTATGTGATCAATTCATGTTTATTATGGTTACTGGATATCTGATTATAAATGTTGTTGTTCACAGGACTGGTTCAGACTCAAATTAGAATGATGCATTTTGGGCTGGCGTTTTGGCAGGCAAATTCGGAGAGCATTTTGGCAGGCATGGGTCAGGTGTGGAATTGTTGTTATGTTGGACAGAAAATAATTGGGCTCCATTCAGGGTCAGAACAAACTTTCAGGCCTGATTTAACCTCTAAAGAGAAACTTTTTTCATTAACAACTAAAATGCATGCCTCTGTAATACTAAATGAACATGTTTAAATATGAATACTCTGCCCCAACACTCTGCAATAAAAGCACATGATGCACAGTGAATGTTACTGCAGTCTGAAGCTAGCACCATCCTCGCTCTGCATTGAATAAATGTGAGTTTAAATTATGAGAAGAGGACTGTGAGAACAAAGTCTAGTTCTAGTTAGTAGCAAAGAGATGTTAGCCGAGCTTTTGTAACGCACTTAATGTTAAGTTCAGTTGAGTGGGAAACCATCAAGGCAAATCACTGACCTGGAAAAAATAGGGATGTATTTTTCACTTTTGCTCCTCCAATTACTAATATTACCGTAATGCTGCTGCATTTTGTTGCCAAGTACTTGTACTGTGTGCAGTGACAATAACGTTCAATCTAATCTAATTCAATTCCTGTCTCTTTCTGATTTGCTGTGCTGCATTAAAGCAAAGCTAATTGTCGTACACATGCACTGATCAGCCATTATATCAAAACATATTGCCTATCAAAACTAACAGCAGATCCTTTAAGTCCTGTAAGATTTGAGAAGGGCCCTCCATTGATCAGGATCATTTATTCAGCACATCCCACAGAAGCTCAATTTGACTGAGATCTTGGGAATTTGGAAACCACTTCAAGATCCTCAGACTATTCCTGAACATTTTTGCAGAGTATCAATCCACAATATCCTGCTGAAATCGGCCAACTGCCAATAGGAAACACCACAGAAAAGAGTGTCTTCTTCGCATTGAAAAGAAAATGCAATTAGTCCAGGTCACCTTCTTATGCTGCTCCATGTTCCTGTTCTGATATTGTTGTAAATGCCCTTAGTGATGGCTAGGGGAAAGGTCAGGCACTGTGACCTGTCTGTGGTTAAGCAACTTTATAAGCATCAAGCTGTGATACACTGATATTTGACAACTGACATCTGACACCTGACTAATATAGCTAACAAGTCTATGTTTTGAAGGCAATGTCATTAAAGTCAAGGTTGGTGTGATGGTTAGGTGTCCCAATACTTTTTGTTTCCCAATACCATCTTGACATATTGTTTATTGTAAACACTTTTAGGATTACGGCATTATAATTATAATTTTCCAGCCTCTTCTAATAATTAATGCATTTGATTTAATCAACGTGATCCCTTCATATTTGAAAAGCTCTGGGATGAAAATGATTTGATCCTTTCCTGCTTGAGTCTTCTCGCAGCAGAAATGATTTAATAATGCCTGAGACACCCCAACAGAGAGAGGGGCTACCAAACTCAGCACAAATGAATGAACTGAATGGTTAGTCTTTAAATAGGTTTATTACACAGGCATTGCCTTTCATAGCTGGTTACTGATACAACTACTGCCAAATATCATATTTGGATATTTTACTGATTAAAGCAATTTTATTCAGTAAAGATGTTAGCTCTCAATAGGAATTGTTAGGAATCTGCAATACCTACAAATTGGAAGGAGTAATTTGGATCACGGATGCCTCCTATTCCCAAATACGCACCCGCCAAATACGGACAAAAGTATTGGGACACCTGACCATTGCATGAACGGGGACTATAATGAACTTGCTTTAAAATACATAGACTTTAATATGATGATGGTCACTCCTTTAAGGACTTTACATAAGTAAAGACTTTGTATAAGACGTTGGAGAGATTCGGTGGGAATTTGTGCCCATTCATTTTGTAGAGAATTAATGCGATTAGGCAGTAATGCTGATGAGAAGTCCTGGATCGCAATGTCGGTTCCAGTTCATCCCAAAGGTATTGGATGAGGTTGAGATCGGAAATAGAATCGCGCCTTCCCCAAATTGTGTCCACAAAGTTGGGAAAAGGGCAATGTCCTGAATATCATGGTATGCTGTGGCAGTAGTATTACCCTATCAGTGAAAGTACTGAGCCGCCTGAATTCAGTAATTGAGAGTTGTGTCCCAATACTTTTGGCCATAAAATGTACTATTGACGCGTACTGAAGCCCAATAACAGAATTTACCCCTTCAAGCTGCAAACTTTCCAATATTTTGCACAATAATCAATTTCGTTCAGTAATAAAGACTTAAGCTTTCATTAGGCATCAGTAGGAATCTGCAGTACCTAGTACCTACAGAAATAAGGAATTCGTGTGTAGACGCCTCCTTTCGACAAAGATAACATTTTCCGTTGGGAACAGAAACGTACGAGAGCCTAAACAAGGTGTCTGTACAGATCCTGAAAACTAAATGACAACGTTAAGTTTGAATGAGTTGCTTATTTTAAACTATAAGTTCCTTTTTTCCTCTAAAAACAGCACTCTCTCTCCTGCTGTAGGACCTGGGCTGGGCTCCAGTGTTCATTCATAGACAGAGAAGGGACAGAGTTTACACACGTACAAATTATACCTCTCTAGATTTTAACATCCAGAGATGCCCTAACTGGTAAGAAAAATAACGTGCATGAAAAGATAACATGACAACAACAACAAAAATAAACAAACAAAAAACATAGAAGTCGATACAAACGAACTGTCCAGTGAAGGTGTTAGTGTTCTGATGCAGCGTTACCTCAGACCAAGGGCTCTGCCGTGTCCCGGTCAAACCGCTAGCCCCTCAGCATGGAGACGATCCCACCCCGAACGCTGAGTCTCCCGCAGAAGCACGGCCAGCACGGCTCACTCCCACTCAGAATAGTATAAAGTGATACAAGCCTTCACATTTCTCCTCCTCGTCCTTGTTTCTCCCCTCCAGCCGGGCTGCTCCTCTCTCTAACACCTAGGAACCGTTAGCTCGCCCCGGTATTTACGTCGCTATGACGACACGTTGTAGTTTATTTCTCTCTCTTTATATCTTTTCTTTTACAGTAAAACTACAGTCTGTTACGTTATCATTTCTGGGCGGGGCCCAAAGTCCAAGTTCCAAATAGCCTACATGCAGAACAGTTAGGGTACTCTGAAGCGAGGACGGACAGTTTTAGGTTAAAGGGATGGTCGTGTGTATGCGGCGCGTTCCAAACCACACATGTAGCCTAGGTAGATTCAGCCATTTTGTAGTGTGCTTTAAATGTGCTGAAACATACCCCGTCGCTGTTTAGGTGCTGCCGATAACCAGGCCAGGCGCTCGAGGGCCACGCCTGCTTTACCGAGGGTCCGTGTCAAACGGATAACTGCTGCCTACTCCCTTGCTCACTAGTGTATTTTATGAGTTAGTGTGTATGAAATTAACTTATATGGATAAAAAGTATTGGGTCGCCTGACCATTACACCAACAGAGAATTAAACTGTATTGCATTCAAATATATAGAATTAAATGTTAGGTTGGCCCAACCATGACCGCTTCAAATCCTTCTACAATATTTGCATTTATGAGGTCAGACACTGATGTTGGATGAGAGGGCTCACAATCTCCATTCCATTTCATCCCAATGGTGTTGGATGGGTTTGAGGTCAGGGTTCGGTGTGGCCAGTCAAGTACTTTTACACTGAACAAACCCAATCATGTATTTATGAAGCTCGTTTTGTAAACTGGAGCACAGTCAGGTTGGAATAGGAAAGGTTCTTCCCCAAACTGTATCCACAAAGTTCTAAGCATGGCATTGTCCAAGATGTCTTTGTATGTTGAAGCCTTAAGATTAAGCCCTTCACTGCAAGTAAGGGGCCTAGCCCAAACCCTGAAAAACAGGTGTGTCACAATATGCATGTTTTCAAATCAGAAACGTATTTCTCATTGTTTTTGCAGAAGTTTTAATTGTTGCTACAAATATTTCACTGTTAAAGATGATCAATTCAGTCTGTACTTTTGTCCCTCAGAATTACTGATCTCTCACTCACCTTCATAATGTTCTGCATTGCAAATGTAAATGTTTCATATAAAAGAGCCATACCAATCTCATCCTCTCGTCCTGAGATTCAGCTGAAATAAAAACAACCATTTCCTTTATCATATCTCACAGCTGCAAGTCAGGCCACTGCAGTACGAAGCCAGAGTTTCACCATGTTGAAAATGTAGTAGGAAGCAGGTCATTCAGGTACAAAAACCAGGTTTTCCGTGAAGACATGGTGTCCGCATATGTTACAAGGCAAGAAGGAGTGGAACACAGAGGGCTCGTAATTCTTTTTACTCTACAATACAGTTTTAGCAGAAATATATTCAAAGTTTTAATGTTTTTCTCCAGTGTGTTTTCTGCGAAATTGTTTAACCGATTGAACAGAAGTTAATGGAGAGCAGTAAGAATGATTATTCCTGATGTGAAAATTGCATAAAAGTAAAAGAAATACAGCAAACAAATGTCCAAATTCATTTAAAGTTAACAGAACTACACTGCCTTTTAATTCTAAGGAAAAAATAGGAACAATTCATTTATACTTGAACCCAAACTGCATATTTTCTGGTGTGATGCTTTATTTCTTCAGCAGTTATTAAACCTGCCTGCAGCCCGTTTAAATGGGACGGAGGAGGGTTTCCAGTGGGGACATCATTATAATGTAAACAGCAAACTGGGTTACAGGATAACAGGGTAATGTGGGAGAAGAATACCTCCTAATTAAATGATCAGAATGATCCATATCTAACTTCAAAACATTCATTCTGCACTGTCATCTCAATCACCGCACGATCGATTCTGTGTTTGGAAGTTTAGCTACAATTAATACTTTAATAAAACCCCATGCCATAGTTTTGTATCAGGTCATAAATAAGTGCCCACCTACGTTGCCATGTTTCAGTCAGTTACATTTATCAATTAAATATTTAACATTTTAAGCACCATTATTATTGCATTTTATTATAATCATTATTATTATTAGCATCATCCATATTAGTATAATTAGTATAATTACCTTTATTTTCAGAATAATCTTTAATATTAATAATAAATATTGTTATTATTATGTTGTTGTTGTTGTTACTTATCTTAATACATAACCCTTAAAGAAAATATAATGGCAATCCTGGATTCATACTGTACTGTGTATTCCAACAAAGTAGTATTCAGTAAAAGTAGAATTGAATATAATTGAACATGTAGTTGTGAACTTACCAAGTCAAAAATGATGCAGCCTAATTTTGTAGTGAATAGTTGGGGAAAAAAGAAAGGGCATTCTGTATTTGTGTTAGTGTGTGTGTGTGTGTGTGTGTGTGTGTGTGTGTGTGTGAAAGAGAGAGAGAGAGAGAGACAGAGAAAGAGAGAGAGAGAGATGTTAATAAGTGTGGATGTCTTTCATGTTTGTATATTGTTTATGAATATCTACAGAAAACCCGCCTCTAACATCTATGTCCCAAGAGTTGCTTTCTACTCACCCCCAACCAATAATAGATCATTAACTGCCGTCTCCCTGTTAATGTTGAAAAATGGTGGTTAAAAATAATGTTCTCACTTTCTATAAGATTTTTTATTTCAGCACTGAAGACATAAAAAGTCTAACTTGAAGGTCTATTGCTTTTGCAAGTGTACACAATGTGTTCTAATTAGCTGTTCTCCTCGTGGTAACATTTAACAATATTATTTGTTTATTTCACTGGAGTTCATTAATGTAACAAGACAAACTGTCACATAAATTAATTGGTGTTTTATTCACATAAATTTGCAAAAAGACAGTTTATGTACCACAACTGTCTAATATGGCACCAAATTTCCTAGGGTCACTTTTCTCATAACTGAAAACAGTACAGCTTACCGCAGATTCCCTTTTCATGAACTTATGCCTCATTTTCATAGTTTATAACAGTTACATTGAAGGTACCCGCGTCTGCCTTGCCTGTCTGTAGTCTGTTGTACTATAACTTTAGTCTTTAGTCTGTTGAACTATAACTCTACTGGAACCTTGTATAAAACACCGTAATGTGGCTATAATTATACATTAATAGCTGTGGATATAAGAATATATTCTAAATTGCTGGGTATAGCAGAGTAAAAGAATATATTTATAGATAAATAGGTTTATTTATAATTAGTCCCCCCCCCCCCTTTTTTTTTACCATCAACACACACACACATCTATTTTTACATTTATGTCTTTTTCTGGCTCATGCAGCCTCACTAGCAAGTTCAAGCCCTGTTCACTGCAAACTGGCTTCTCTATCCATGGTGAGGCTTTCCATGCTCTATCAGTCTCTCGGTTCTGGCTCTTTTTAACCTCTGCTCAGTAGTGGCTTTGGTTTCTTAGAATTTTTTATTTTTTGAGGGGATATGTAGTTCTCTGACTATGTTCTCTGTGGGGTTAGCATTGTGTGGTCTCATTAAAAACAGATGTGCCTTCAATACACTAAACAAGAAAAATAATTACTACTGTAGTGCAAAAGGTGACTTCATTGTGACTCAAGAAACATTTGAGAGATAAATGCATAATGGCTCTCAAAACTCAAATCTGTTAAATTACTGCATTTGTATTTACATTTACATTTACAGCTGACACCCTTCTCCAGAGCGACGTAGAACAGTGCTCAAATAAAACACATTAGTATTAAGGACCTGTAAAGCAAGATTTACTTTAACATCCACAATTCGCTTTGATACTGTAGCTTAGTACAACTGATCAACACTTGGCACCTACACCTAACTACACCAATCTACACTACACTACACTAAGAAGGTAAAACATGGTTAGAGAGGTATGGAGGGTTTTTTATAAGCAGGAGAATTACTTAAGAGATGGTTAGTCGCCAAGGTGCTTCTTGAAAAGGTGGGTCTTTAGCTGACATTTGAAAACAGCAAGACTCTGCCGATCTGACGGGGAGAGGGAGTTAATTCCACCACTGGGGGGCAAGACTGAGAAGAGTCTTGACGCATGTTTCCCTTTTCTTTTGATCGGCGGAGGCGTATGGAGGGCTAGAAGTGCCAAAATTAAATAAATAAATATGGCAATAATTAAATCATTAAATGTGTCATTAATTGTT
>JBBKCR010030887.1:0-11606 GCA_037577295.1 Ladigesia roloffi
TGATGAAAATTACTGACCTCTGCCATTATTTTAAGTGGGAGAACTTGCACAATCGGTGGCTGACTAAATACTTTTTTGCCCCACTGTACATGCATTGTATGGATGGTAGGTTCTGAAACTTTAGAAATGCTTTTTACATTAAACTTCTTTATTTAAAAACACATTGCATCATTGATTTTTTCCCCCAATGATAAAAGCCTTTAAACTCCAGCTTTTCTCGCTGATTTAATGACTTTAATTTAACTGCACTGCATTTGCACTTGATGCCCAAACTGTTAGTTAATCCACACAAGAACATCTAACATAATTATCTCCTCCCCTTACCTGTTTAACACATCCGCACGCACACAAACACACACACACACCTGGTGGCTGGAGTCCATCCCTGCGTAGGAGTTGCGAGAGCTGCAGTCGACTGGTGGAGTCTCCTCTCTAACAAAATCAGCCATCTCGATTCCCCCACCAGGATCCCTGACACACGCACACACACACACACACAAACAGGGTTACAGTTACCTAGCAACACTAACATGTGTAAGGCCTAGTCTAAGGTGGGTGGGGATGGGGGAGATAATGACACCATTTATCTCCCTGTTAAACATGAACACCCACCTCCCCACCCCTACACGGGAGAAGAGAGGGAGAATAAGAAAGAGAGAGAACGAGAAAGAGGGAGAAAAAAAGACAGACAGGCAGGAAGAAATAGACAGAAGGATCAATTTCTGTTACTATAACTACTGATAACTACCTTGCTGTGTGGACAAACAGATCAAGAGATAAAATATTACATTGACAATTTGTTGGAAAAAAAAAATCAAACTTTGTGAATAGTTTCTCTGGAGAGAAATAAACTTCCCTAGAAATTTGGTGCACAAATCATTTCCAAATTATAGGCGTCTCACCACATATACACCCAAACCAGCAGGAAAATGCCACCATATGCATGTATTTGTGTGTGAGTGCATTTGAGTTTGTGTGTGTGTGTGTGTGTGTGTGTGTGGGTGAGTTGTTATTTCTCTACCAGACTCCTCACTGACCAGATCCTCATGCCCACTACATTCCAGAAACACTGTAATGTGGGAATGACTCACATCTCCAGCTCTAATACACTTTAAAGCTGACAAAAATCAAAGACTACCTTCATTTTGGTAAATATTTCCCCAAAACTTCTCTCAGCCTGCTCAAGCCATTACCAGTACTTTATGGTGGAGCAGACTTGTGGATGTGATTTAGGCAACAGCATGACTTACTGCAGACATCACCAAACTGCGGACCTGTGTCTGGATCCGGACCGAGTGATGGTTCTGTCCGGACCCGTCACCAGGCTGATAAATTCATGAGATTAGGTCATTTTTATAAAGCGTTATTTTGGACGGTCGTTGGCCACTGCTACTCCAGTTAATACGACAACTGCTTCACTCGTCAATTTATTAGCGATGGGAAGTCCGGGAAGAGAGTCGTCTCTTCTGGCTCAGCTCCCAAAGAAGAGCCGGTTCTTTCGGCTCCCTAATGGCTTTTAGTTTATTTTCACCTGTAGTAGCGTTCCGAGGGTTGGCTTTTTTAAGACCGCCCAAACCAACCAATCAGGAGATCCAAACCGACCCGCCCAAACTACACATGGACCCAAAACTCGACCCGAACCGAGTAAAAAAAAAACTTTCTTTTGATCGATAATGAAATGCGCTTTGTAACTTTTGAATTTTTTTGTCTGGGACCAATTTTATAAAATAGTTTGTTATGTTTTCTGCATTGGAAATAAACAAAACATTTTGTGGAAACTATGTGAAAATGTGGACACAGGGGAAGGCGATAAGACACAAAATGGACTTCAGTTCGGACTTTCTACTTGGCTGAAATGTAATAACTGGACCTTGGTGACTTAATTAAATACCCCTGACTTACTGTGATCTATTACAATGAGCTGAACTTCAGCATCTGGCCAAATGCTCCAGGTAACATTTTTACACCTCAGGTCTGTTTTCACACTTCCAGCTGTGCAGTACAGACACCGGACAGGTTTTACCTCAGAGGTGCCAGGAACAGACATCGTCTAAAGCCATATTTAGGAGTAGAGAATTAAAAATCTCAAATAAAGGAATAGAAGGGGCCATTTGTATCAGACTAAATCTAGTCTGAGACTAAACAACAGGGTTAGTTGTGTCACAGACTCATTTTCATTCCAAATTAGATTTAATGTGATTGCAGGTAAAAGCCATCTGAGGTCACAAACCACTTCATCACTAGGCTTCATGCAGCTAATGGATACTCTGCCATTGTCATGACACAGATTTACCAATGGCACTAATCCAACACACACCTCATTACCCTGCCCAGACACTGCTCTTGACCGTCAGCCACCAAAGCAGATCAAGGATGCCCATTCTCTGGGTTAAAGCCAAAAACCGTTACTTTAGTCCATTTCGAAACATGAAATGCAGCCAGTGCAAATGTCACATCACATATCAGATGTTCTGGTAAAATAAACAGTCAATTAAGGGACAAAAGTAATGGGGAGCTGACCCCCTTGAAAACCAGCCAACACATATATTGCTCCCAATACTTTTGTCCATTTTATATATAAAAAAAAAGTAATGGGAAGCCTGACAAGTGCACTAAAGGAGACTTTAATCCAAATGCATTCAGATACACAGACTTTCATCTGAACTGGGTCCCTTTTTGCATAAAACAATGCAATGAATCGCATTAATATATCTATATACACACATACACTAATACTATTACTATACATGAATACTACTACCCTACTGTAGCCATACACCATTAAAAATCTAATTTAAACTTCTGTAACTATACACTATATACTCTATTACTGAAAATCAGGCATAAGCATTAAGCAAAGCCTGAAGTGAGTGGGTGTGGTTATTCAGTGAAAGTATGAAGGCTGGGTGAGTAGGTGTGGTGAGTCAGTGTATTGACCGAGTGGTCATGGTTATTTGAGTGGGGCAGTTCTTTGTTGCAGGTGGCAGGTTTAGTAATAAGTGGTGTGTATGTGAACCGACATGGGCACTTTTGTATATTATGAAGGAATACCAGGATTCGACTGCAGCATGGTGTGTGTGGCTCACCCTGGCCCGTTTGAGTCCTCCTGCTGTGGGTGTGCATCTCTCTGCCGCTCCCCTGCTGCCCCTCGGCCCTGGCCGCCTTTCGCTCGAAGCTCAATGACCTCACCCTCGTCCAGTGCCGTGTGCAGCCGATAGTTCACTGCTTTCAACAGCACAAACATCCCCGCTATCACACCACAGTATATTCCCACGATCACCATGGTGGGAGGCAGCGCCTACACACACACGCACACACAAACACACACAGGCAGAGAGAAATACAAGCAGAAAGAGAGGAGTATTGTTCAATAAACGCATGGTTTCTTTATTTCAAGTTTCCCCAAAATTTCCACCCAGCCTTTAAAACCACCAGGTAAAAGGGACAAAACGGTATTTTTTTGAATAAACTCACTGAAATTAACATTCCAGAAAAACATTTTGGTAAATTAAACAGTAAATGTCACATGCCCTGTGAAGGGTGTACTTATCTATACTTATCTATTAGATGGTGTCACGTTTATCCTGAATTTGACAAGATGCATGTGTTCAGGGCTGCCTTAGGAAAACACATACTGACTCATTTTGATATTAAAGTATTGCAGGGTTATTTATTGGATGTGCAGTTATTAAAAAGAGAATATGTCCAGACATTCTGGAATGAAAGTTACAATCTGAGACAGACATTCAACAACATGTTAAATCCAACATGTTTTTGGACAGTTACAACACCACACTTAGTATTTTTGTTTCTGTAGTTAAAAACAGGTCCAGTGGGTTTAATACTCAGCTGGTCTTGTATGCTGCTATAAAAGTCGTGATTGTAGCATCTGGTTCAAATTCTGTTGTCTGAGCCACTTAGTAAGGCTGTTATATTAAAAGGATAACTTTATTGATCACAAAAAGGATTTGAGACATCAGCAATTGGTGGTGTTTTCAGAAGTTTGCCCAGTAAACAGGGCTGAGTATCGGAGCTCCTGGTGTTAGAATCTAGTCGTGCTAAAATAAGCATTACTAAATTGACATTTTTGAGATGATTCATGAAATTTGTCACATATTCTGTACTAGGTGTTTTTCTTGTTTACCTACAGTCCTGTGAAATGGGCCGCCTACATGTCAGACTAGTGGTAAAACTACAGAGACAAACTTCAGCCACCAAACATGACTACATTAAGACTAGCTAGGAAATGTATTTCACTTTAAACTATCCCTTTAACTACCTAGAAAGGGTTCCTGTGGGATTTTCTGTGCTGCTGTACACAGAAAAGAGAATATTCCTGTCAGATCAAGCTAAAGTTATGACACATGTAGGCCATTTGATAACTTTTGTTGATCAAGGGACTGAAAGCACACTTTGCAGCTTAACTAAACAAACAGGCGCATGGCGAGTCCCCCCCCCTCACTATAGCATCAGGGTGTGTGTTTCCACGTACAGTGTAAATACAGGACAATAGTGTGCAGCTCATGCTGTGATCTTACACCAATCCAGCTATCGGAGCACGCATGCATATTAAGATACTGGCTGCTGGCTGAAAATAGGCTATGAGCAGCTTCCGCTCCGGAATTAGAGCAAAGGGACAAAGAGCGGCTGGGGAAAAGTCAGCTGCCCCCCGTGCACTGCTACCTGATACACAGCCTGTCAGCCCCGCAAAGCATTTTATAGGAATAGTGCAGCTTTTCTGCCTAATCCCTATCTGCTTCAGCTGTAGGGTACAGTCGATTGCCACGGACAATAACCTTAATGTTTTTATCCATAGGCAGAGCATGCTTACAATAAAAGCCAATCGGGCGCCGACAATTAAATGTGTAAGGAGATATATAATCATTGAATGTAAACCTGCAGCAAATGGAGAGGATGATAAGGTGATTTCGTCACCTCCATGCTAGATGGCCTCTTCTGATACAACATACCAAGTTCAATATCTAAATAAATGTAATGTTATCTGGACAAAACAAACTGCTATTGAAGGATGAGACTAAACCATGATTTTCATATGAAAACTGCATTATTCTGTTAGTCAGTGAGCAACATCTGTGATAACTGACCCTTCTATACACTCCCAGGCCAAAGTCTGCACAAACATGGTCAAATGACATTTGTATTGTTGATTGTGTAAATACGTACACACTCTCAACAGGCAACACTTCTGGGCATTTTAATGCACAACACACACACTGTGTTTCATCAATGTGCTACAAATAAATAGAAATTTGCTGAATAAAATAGCAGGCAATGTTGTTTGTGTGTGTTCTCTGTAAATATGTGCATATACACAGAGTAGCCTCGTTTTTAGTGGGATTTTTATTTTATGAAAAATAGATCAGTGCAAATTGCTTGAAATCACATGAACTATATACACACATACACATATATACACACACACAGATTTACATACACACATATGCACAATGTATCCAGAACAATTGACATTCCTTTTAGGGATCAATTCAAGCAGCACACACTCAAGGATTGCACAATGGAACAAAGCAAAAGAAAGTTAAACACAAAAATGGGGTCCAGACGGTTCACTAGTGTGTTGCAACAAACTGCAAAAGCCTTTGCAATAGGCATTATCACAGCTGGGTATTTTGTTATAGTTCTTATAATGACCATAAAGATGATGATGAATGGACTTTGATTTATGCCGACCAGTCTGGGTCACATTTACCCAAGTCCTGGGCTATTTCTGTACCTAGGTGAATCATTAACCTTTGATGAATAGAGACTAACACAAGATAAATCACATCTAAACACGAAGTTATAACCTTATTTCCTAACGGATGGGACTGTGATGTAAACGGTGAAGGTGCTCTGTGTTAACACAGATGTAAGATAAGATAGAACTTTATCTATCCAAGAAGAGAAACTAAGACAAGAGAAAGGAGAGAATAAGATAATAAACAATTGTGCAACATAATGACAGGAACATTAGTATAACAAAATACCAGTGTTACACTGACACTGATGTATGTTAAGATTGAAGATTGTAGTGCAAAATGGCTTTTGAAAGTGGCATAAAGTCAATGAAATAAAAATAAATGCAATAAAATAGATGATAAGATAATAAGCTTAACATTTGATGCCAATTTATTCAGAGAGCTGTTGAGCTGTGTATTGCAAAGTGTACAAATTTCAAATGGCACAAACTGTATTTGGGACGAATTTTACAAATACTGCAAAAAATACATGCAACAAATAGCAGACGATAATTAAGATTTGATAACATTCAATTAACTCACAAATAAAACTCCTCTGTGTGCGTTGCACAAATTGTATATGGGAAAATATGTACAAGGCACAAGTTGTTTCCTACATAACTCTGATGTAAACAAAGGATGTGGCACAGCTGCCAAGAGAGAATTGTCTCCTTCTACAGAATTTTTCCTTTCCACCTTAAATGATGCAGCTGTTACATTGGATCGTCTATGACGCCAGAATGTAACTGGTGCACCATTTAAGGTGGAAAGGAAAAATTCTATAGAAAGGAGCTTGGAGACAAAAAAGGGAGCCTGGTCTCCAAAAACTGGATTACAGAAATTCAAAACATTCCACATTGAAGTGCCTGTGCCAATAGCAGTCCATAAAAATTACAAAAATTAACCAAAACACTCACCATGTACAGGGTGAAGGGGAAGCAGAGCAGAAAGAGCCAGATGTAGAGGTGCAGAGCATTAACAAATGTGTTTTGATGGGGGTCGTAGTACCATCCCCCCGTGATGGAAGCCCAGACGCCCTGCCTGAGGATCTGGAGGGTCTGGGAGCCCATTTTCACCCCTTAGGAAACAAGCCTAGGGTACCAGCGACCAGCCCAGCAGGCTCTAGTCCTACTTCTCGCCACCACTGGCCCGTAAATCCCCTCTATCCGCGGCCATCTTCTCTCCAGCTCCAAGCCTCCTCTTGGACCTCCACCGTCCCATCACGCCCCGCGCGCCTCCGCTGCCTTCCAAAGCTCCACCCACGTATGCAAATAAGCCCCCACTCTGATTGGTGGGTTTAGTCTTTATTCGATTCTCACCTAAAAAAAATACACGTATGGTCAAAAGTATTGGGACACCGGACCGTTACACTAGCATATTGTGATGATATTGAGATTCGAAGACATAGACTTTGATACATGGTTGTCCATCTATTCTTGGATGGATTTTGGAGTTTCTCTGGGAACTTTATGGCCAATCCTTCCATAGACCGTTTTTGAGATTATGCACTGATTTTGGACGAGAAGGCCTGGCTCACAATTTCCGTTGCAGTTGATGTAGGAAAGGGTTGAACTCAGGGCTCTGTCTGGGCCAGTCAAGTTCTTCCTCACCAAACTCATACAACCTTCCCTTAATGGAGCTCACTTTGTTCACTGTATGAACAAACGTACTGGGATACCCTTCTTAATTATTGAATTCATAATGTTCCAGACCAAGATATTTTGGACAGTGCCATGCTTGTGGACACAGTTTGGGGAAGAACCTTTTCTATTCCAGCATGACTGTGTTCCAGTGCACAAAGCGAGCTCCATAAAGATGTAAGTTCAGTGTGGAAGAACTTGACTGGCCGCAGAGAGCCCTGAGATACCTTTGGGATAAAGGCCTTCTCGTCCAAATTCATTGTCTGGCCTTATAAATGCTCTACAGAATGAATGGCCATAAATTCTTCACATAAACTCCAAAATCTTGTGATAAGCCTTCCAAGAAGAGGAGAACCTGATACTATCTCTGCAAAAGAGGGACCGACTTCATATTAACAGTTCTGTATTTGAATGCATTAAATGCTCTGTTGATGTAATAGTCAGGTGTCCAAATACTGTTGTCCATGTAGTGTATTTAGGGTCAAATTTATAATAAATAAAAATAACTTACAGATTACAAGATCTTTTAAACTGAATCTCTCTACACTTTGTAAATGTGTATATACCCATGCAGTTTGGCACCATTTAAACACTTCAGCAGCCGTTGACATTAGCTCACATTATCTGGGAAACAGATTCAGCAAGTAGATTATCTGATTAACAACAATAAAACAAATACACATTTGATTACAAATCTGAATTTTATTAACATACTGTGAGAAATTATCTTTGTTTGTCACTATATGAATTGTTATCTTTCTATGACATGCTACCATGTGAAATATCAAGCAATTCACTTATCATTTCTTATAATAATGCACAATATTTTTTATGCCTTACCATTGGTAACATCATGTGAAGTTTTCTTAATGTGTGCTAAATAATTGTGTTGCGTGCAGTATCTTATTATTATGTGCAGTAGACTTACCATGTGGTGTATCATTTATGTCAGAATTACTGATCAAATGCTGATCTCTATTATGTGCAGTGTATTTTCCCGACTGAGTTATGCCTCCAGTGGGATGGAGGGGGTCCACTCTACTCTAACACCTGCAGGAACATCCCAAAATACTGTCCTAGTTTTTAGTAGGTCATACTAACTCCCAAAATCTCGTAGCCGGGTGTTTTGTCCAAGCATAGGTCTTTTTTTATATTAATCAATTCAGAAGCTGAGAAAACATGTACAATACTGAATATAAATTAGCCTTGATATGATTATAGTATTAAACATTTTTGGTGAAGGAAAATATGTGAACATCTAATTTTTATAGCTGTATGCTCCTCTTTAGGATATTTCCTTTAGCTGCATCCCAAACCTGAATGCATTTCTAAAGGTTGTGTCTTATTTTAATACATGAATTAGTGTGATAGAATGCAATTTGGGCCCTTGCCTTTGTTTTTTTTCCAAACACAGATTCATTTTAGGCTATAATTCTATGTAATTCATAGCATTAACCTCATTTCTCAAACTCTACCTGCTTTCGGCTGTGTTAAAGTTTAATGTCAGAGCACTTAATTTTAGCACATTAATCACACACAGCACACTAATTACAGGCCCTACTCTAATTATGGTCCATATCGTGTACAGTAAAAGCCTTTCAGCACTGCCAACTGTAAAAAGGCTGCTTCTCCATCTGACCACAGGAGGGCGCTAATTCAAATATGTTAAAAAGCCAATATCTCACGTCTGGGTACACTACATGGACAAAAGTATTGGGACACTTGATCATTGCACCAACAGGGACTTGAAAGACATCGCATTCAAAGACAATGACTTTAATATGGAGTTGGTCCCCTTGGCTGCCATAAGAGCTTCCACTCTTCTGGGAAGTCTTTCCTCAAGATTTTGGAGTTTCTGTGGGAATTTGTGCCTATTTATTCTGTAGAGCATTTATGAAGTCAGGCACTGATGTTTGACAAGAAAACCTGGCTCACAATCTCCATTCCAGTTCATCCCAAAGGTGTTGGATGGGCTTAAGGTAAGGACTTTGTTTTGGCCATTCATGTTCTTCCACATCTAAATCATCCAGCTGTGTCTTTCAGGCCTTCACTTTGTGCACTGGGACACAGTAATGCTGGAATAGAAAAGGTTCTTCCTCGAACTTTGTCCACAATGTTGCCATCTTCCAAACTGTTCTGGTATGCTGAAGCCAGGGACTTATCACCAAATTCTGGGCCCTATGCACAAACAGTGGCCATGGGTCCCCTTAAGCTTGAGGTTCACAACTACCTACAACCTCAGGGGCCCTCCCCCCACTTGGAGCCCTGGTACTTTAGCCCCACATTTCACCCAACACCCAATCTAGTAGTTTACGTTTTTGGGTTTATGTACTAAAAACACTCATTCACATTTCATGGTTGACCACATTTAAATCCTATCTTTTATCATTAAAATGACTATTCTTGTTTTGGTGACGTGCTTTTAGTATTGACATGGGTAAATTCCTCCAATTTGATTAACTGTCCTGTGCTGTGACTCATTCAAGGCCAAGTTAAAGCTCCCTCATAACTCCCCTAACATTAGGGTGTCTTTGATACAAAAACATCCAAATATTTTGCTGCCATTAAAAAAAAATCCTGTAGAAACTGCTAACAGTAAGAACAGATATGATCAGATATATTGATCAGGCTACATATCACATTTGCTAGCTTTTATGTACCAAGAGGTGTTGTAAGTCATTTTAACATCTTCTCTTTATCCCTTAGATATAAACTGGCTGCTTTGCTACTTTGCCTTCATATGCAAATGTTCTCTTCCCTGATAGGATGTCCTGTATTGGCTTCCTTCATAATGCTGTCTGGGCTGAAGAACTCCATATGACTTTGTTATAAATAGGAAGATTTATATAAATAGATTCATTTTTTTCTGATATCACAAAAAAGTGGATTTCAATCTGAATTTTCATCTTTGTTTCCATTAATGGGCTAAAAGCATAACAAATATAGCAACATCTACATTCTACATCAAAATTTACTTCCAAAAAAAGAGATAAATGGTTCAAGAGCAGTACTAAAAAGATTTTTTCTTTTTTTATTTCATTATTTTGTATTACTGTTTGATTCTGAAATGAATCTATAAGCCTAAAGTGTAACAAAAGAGAGTAATAATAAATATATACATGGTAAGAAATTACAAAAGGAAAAAGAGGGTACAAAACAAGCCACAAAACACAGAGCAGTACTCTGTTGCTGCTTGGGGATCAGACAGTAATGATCATGTGTGTACAATAATGAGGCTTTGCTAGGAAGAACGTGGCACCAGCCTGTTATCAGCACTGCGTGTTTGTACATGTCCGCTTTAGTGTGAGTGTCCATCATGCAGTGCCACCGTGAGCAACATGAGCGCGTGTGAGCGTTACTGAAGCCGTGCTCGTTTCTCAGGTGGTGCTTTGCTGGGTCCGGATGGTGCAGGAGTTTTAGTGCCCGGCTCTCGCTCCTCCTGTTTATTTGGTTCTGCAGGCAACTCTGGCTCTTTCTTCACCTCCACTAAGGAGAGAGAGAGAGAGACAGAGAAAGATCAATCAATCAATTAGTTACTGGTTAAACTATAACTTCGTATGATTTGTAAGAGCCCTCATTTAAAAGTGCTGCTGTTTGAACATTCCTTCATGATTCACACAAAGCGCAAAATCAGCTCTGAAGTGGATTGATACTTTTATTGAATTAATCGTATTAATCATACAGAGCAACACAGAGCAAGGTCTAATAGTCAGTGGAAGTTGTGTTCACTCTGATATGTGCAAAATAAGAATAAAGTCAAGGAAATATTTACCTGGAATGGGCTTCTCTCCAGGTTTGGGCTGCAATGATACGAAAAACACCAATAAACCCAAATAGGCAATAGGCAAGAGGAAGTGTGTGAGAGAAATATATTTTTGTATCTTTTTTTAAATGTATTTATTTATTTATATTTATATATATATACCCTACTACACCCCTTTTTCATTACTTTTAAACCAATGTCATCACAAAAACAGTGAATACATGACAGGATGTTTTGGCCCACGGAGTGAACAGTAGGTACTACATCAATCTTTATCTCATATATATTATATATATTAAATATATTTTATTCTGTTCGTTTAGACCAGGGTTGCTCACACTTTTTCAGCATGAGAGCTACTTATAAAATTATCAAGTCAAAATGATCTACCTACTACAAAAAATGCAAAACACATATTTATTTATAAATATATTGAGGATTCTTTAC
>JBBKCR010030897.1:0-11605 GCA_037577295.1 Ladigesia roloffi
TGTGTGTGGGGGGGGTTATAAAGTGATATAATCTGACAAAAGTGTGGGGGGGGTGGAATCACATTTTAGCAAAAGTGGGGGTGTGCTACGCCCCTAGAGCCAGGAAGTGCCGCATGGGTAAACAAATGAAGTCAGTCTGAGTGTAAAGTCCATTTGTCTCTCGTCATTATAATTATCCAGTGTGACTCCTCATAAACACAGAGGAGGTTTTCAACCAGTTATAAAGTCTTGAGCTGGTGATGCCCTTCTTATTACATGGTAATTTAGCCCAAGTCTGATATTACTGTATTACTGTCACTCTGGGGATGTAGAGTTCCGATCAGCACATTTAGTCAGAGGTAGTGTGATACCTGAAGGGCTGATGAAGGAAAGTGAGGTTAGATTTAATGAAAAACTGAAGGCCGCAGTAGAAGTGTCTCTCATAAAGCTGTGGATGTTTACGTTTTGTTTTTCTATGATTGATTTTACATTTTTGGATATTTACATTCAATTCTACTGTTATCCACAATCAAATGCTTCTCAAATCTTGAACTTTATGCATCTCCTGTGCACAGCTAACCCTGACAGTACACACTGATTAGGGAATCATTTTGTCAGAGGTTAAATCTTCTCAAATGTAAATAATAATGTTACAGTAATTGTGTTCTATTTTGGAAAAAGTATTACTTAGCAGTGTGAATGGGTTTTGGAATTTAACAGACTTTTACATTTGTTGTTTTTCTGTCTGTCGTGTCACTGTCAAATTACATACCGCACTTACACACAAGGCATAGTCAGCGGTTGTCAGCCTTAATCATGGGTTCCTCTGTTTGTCTGACTCATGAAGGGCTTGTAACTGTATGCACATGAGAAACTGTATGTGAACGGAAGCTAATGTCCCATCAGATCCATGTACAGCAGGCCTGCCAAACACCCTTTATAACCTGCCTCTTACCACTTTCTGTTGATGTAGAACATCCATTTTTTAAACAAGCCCAACAAACCTTCAAAAATAACCTTCTTGAAAAAATTCAAGTGATTTCTGATTTATTGTTGCTGTTAACCCTTAGTGATACAGAGGGCTTTTAACTGCAATCACAGAAAAAGGTACTAAATTGTTAGAGGTGTGGAATCCTTTTTGTCACTGGGAGAGTAGCCTAAAAGACAGTACATTTAGTCAGGGAATCTGATTTTACAACCAATGTTATCACAAAGCAGCTTTATAGAATTCAGGTCCAAATAAGGATATCAATGCCAGTATCTGTTTTTGGTATCGATCCGAATCCTTACCGATACCATTTTCGATTCCTAAAGTGTCACCAGATTAACCGGTTCCCTTAAAGAACCTTGAGGGAGGCTGGGACATGTAGTCTTTCAGGGAGTGTTTTGAGTTTTACATGGCCACTCTCTTTGTGAGTGGTTCTCGCCACTCGAATTTTCTTTTTGGAGGCTATAAATAAATACTTTCATTCTGGGGGAGGAAAGGAAAGACCCTGTTCCCTGTATTTGTCTCATTTTTGGACCCGCTCTGGCTGGCTGGCGCTAAGGCAGAGGCTGAGAAAAGCAACAACAGTATAAAATTTATATATTTTTAACTGGTTCCTATTTTATGGTCAGGTAGTAAGACATGGTTAGCTAAATATTTGCATTTTAAAAAGGTAATAGGCCATTTTAGCTTAGCAAGCAGCTGTTTTATTAAATGTCAGAACTCAATCTTGGTAAAGATATAACCACTAAATATAAACATATTAAATACAAGCACTTGAACAATAAATTGTGTAATTATCTTCATTTAAACAGTAAAGGATATGGTCCAAATATGAAAATATAATTACAAAAATAATATAATAATATAATTGTAGCTACAGTTACCCTCTACTCTGGTTAAAAACAACACTGTCTTTTTTGGTAACCACGCCACAAACCGCTTTCCCCACTTCCCGATAACTCGAGTTGCAGAGTGTGACGTCATCGCATTCGATGCTTGAAAATGTCAGAAAGAATTGTTAGAGGAACCGATAAAGTTGGAGAGAAACGATTCCAGTGCTTTGCAAAACAAGAACAGGTTTTCAAAAGGGGAACCTGTCCTCCAGTGGTCAGCCGGGAGAGTGAAAATAAAGTGTTTCTTAGGTGATAAAAACAGAAGGAAGTCTTCGTGACAGTCTTCCCTGCTGAATAGTTGATAGTTTGAAGGTAACAGAGTAGGTAAAGTTAGGGCTAGGTAGTGGGAATTTTTTGTTGGACTTGGTGTGAGGAGTAGATTGAGAGTCTCTAGTCCACTGGAGCTTTAAACAGAGTCGAGGCAGCTGAACCAACCGCGGACACATGATGGCCAGTGATTCTCCAGGTATAATCATAGAAATAAATAAATAGAAATTAATTCAGCTTGATTTCACAAAGTACAAATTATTACTGTAAAGAGTGCAAGTTGAGTTTCTGGCTGTAGCAGCCTAGCCAGAAAGGGCAGAGCTGAGGGATGTAAATTTTATTGGACGTGAGGAATGATGTGATGGCAACACCAACATTCAATTTTTCTTGAATTCTTTGTGCTTGTGACCTCCCAGCAATACACACTTCACTTGACAGAGAAAATGAATTAGGGAAAGCCTGAATAAACAAGGAGGTGTTCATCCTAGACCTGAGACTATATCTGAGTGTCAAATATTATCCCGACAGATATTCCAGACCTGGTGGACTTTACATGAAAAGGCTCTTCCCATTTCTGTAGCTCTCATAATTCTGTAGACGTGTGAGTAGCCAGCACCTTTAAATATGAGTGAGGGGAGTTTCATCGAAAGTTCAGAGTAATTCGGGGGTGAGCCCATTCAGGCCTTTATGCGTCTAAATTCCAAATTCATAATCAGTATATTTGATCAGAAAGCAATGATAACTGTGACTAATATGCTCAGATTTCATGGTTCTAGTGAGAACTGTAGCTGCTGCATCCTGAACTACTTGACGTTTCACACATGCAAAGTAAATCTAATATAATTGAACAGCAAACCAGCAAAGAAAACAAATTCTTTGTCTGTGAACAATAAAAGATAATTTACTAATTTGACTAGGGCTGTTTCAGTGATATGATGAGTCTGGACCCCAAATTGGAATTTTTCATATATTTGATGCTTGGACATAACAATTGGGACACAACTGTCTCTGGAATTTTTATTAAATTATCAAATCAGGCCGCAGAGTAAATCATCTATCTTGAATGTCTTGTCTCATGACTTTTTTTGTTAAAAGTCTATAAAATCAGCCCTACAATAAGTTCTGTACCTCCTTGGTTCCTCATATGTTTAGAAATTCTGCTAAAGTGCTTTGCTGTAGTCTCTAAGGTTCACCTTACAAGCGGAGTGCAAAGATTTCAGCTTGGTTACTCACCAGTTATGCGGTAATTTTCAATTATTTTGTTTTAGGGCATGTGTTTGATCATTATACCAAGGAGGGAGCATTTTCTGTCTAAGCGATCTGATGTTAAGCAGTCCCACCTTTAGGTCTCAGGTACTGAATTTGCTGATTGTTTGAGAACATTATTGATCACATTATTAGAAGACACTTTATGATATTTTCTACTTTTGCATTTAGTGTGGGGGACAGTTTTAATAGAGTGAGACCTAGGTGACGTCTCGAATCAGTCTGGTTGTTTCATGGCCGCGGTGCTGGGTTGTCAGTAGCGACTATTTTAGCTGCACTGGCTGCCAGCTAACAGGCTAAAAGCAATACTGCAAAAAATGAGAGCAGCACCCTCCCGCAAAGTGTGGAAACCATCCTGAGCCAAGAGAAGAGACCTGGACCAGTTTTCAGTAAAACACACATTGTTTTCAGAGCACCACTTAAACTCACAGGAGTTCAGCTCAAAAGCCTGCTATAGGCTGCAGGACCATGTTATAGACCGTAGGACCATGCTATAGACTATAGGACCATACTATAGACTGTAGGACCATTCTATAGGCTGTAGGACCATGCTATAGGCTGCAGGACCATTCTATAGGCTGTAGGACCATGCTATAGGCTGCAGGACCATGCCATAGGCTGCAGGACCATGTTATAGACCATAGGACCATGCTATAGACTGTAGGACCATACTATAGACTGTAGGACCATGCTATCGACCGTAGGAACATGCTATAGGCTGCAGGACCATGCTATAGGCTGTAGGACCATGCTATATGCTGCAGAACCATGCTATATGCTGCAGGACCATGCTATAGAGCTTAGGACCATGCTATAGACTGTAGGACCATGCTATAGACGGCAGGACCATGCTATAGCCTGTAGGACTATTCTATAGACTGTAGGATTATGTTATAGGTTGCAGGACCATGCTATACTGGGAAGGGGCTAGAGCAGATTATGGCATCGGACATGTTCTAGGCTACTTTACGGAGCTTATTCCTAGCAATCTTATTTTTAGCAACTGAATGTTACTAGCCCCTGTGTGAATGACTATCCTATTATACCTGTGGCTAGTTAACCGTTTCAAGTTCTCTGTATACAGCTATCATTAGCTGACGCTGGAGCCACTGAAGGAGTGGCTAATGTAATGTCAAATAACTGAATCAGCTGTAACCAGAACACTTCTCAGAATGGCACGTCACTTAATGGGGCAATGAATAGTAATAATGTAAATTTGATGGAGAATTATTGTTACATGTTCCATCTTGCTTTATCAAAGTCTATCTATAAATCACCTCTCCTGAGTATCAATATTTATTTATGTTTAAATTCTGGGCTGCTGCTGTCATCATGGACTTGATTCCTCTGAAATCTTGAAAACCGTCACATCTGATGCCTTTGTTTATTGTAAATTTGTCTGTATGGATTTGAATCCAAAAAAGCAGCACTAGGGCAGCTGGTGGCCTAGTGGTTAGGGAGTTGCAGCTGTGATCAGAAAGTTATGGGTTCAAATCCCAGGACTGCTAGTAGTACCTCTGAGGTATCCTTGAGCAAGGTACTCTCCCCACACACTGCTTTCTGGTTGTGTTCTTGGCTGCCTGCTGAATGGATTAAATGCAGGTAAAGAATTTTGTGCTGTCCACACTGTGTGCTGTGGCGTGTTCACATATGACCCAGTGGGAATTTAACTTCACTTCATTGTCACTGTTGTTGGAAATGTCATAAATGGCATGCAAAATAGTGTATATTCAGTAAGCACCAAGTAAGTAAAGTGCAAATCCCTGTGTATTTTAATGCAGTCAAATAGTGTAGTCATTAAACTGACTTTTTTTTACCTCAAAATACTCAAGACACTCGAAAACGAATGTCATCCTGTCAGTTCTTCCTCTTGCCTACGGCGCCTGAGAAGAAATGAAGCCCAATAACAGTAGAAGCACAAAATTAAAAAGAAGTTTATTTGAAACAGATGATTGCATTTCAAAGCAGATGTTTGTTTAGCTTGACTGGCCACTATATTGTTCCAATTACAATCATGTGTTTCTGTGTTGAGAGACATGTCTTTTTTAGTGGTAGAAAATGAGCAGATCATATCATATAAGCTCTTACCAGTATGTTAGTATTAATGATTGACCGATATTGATTTTTTATTACCAATACCAATTATTTGCATGTTTATGTGCCTGATTACCGATATTCAGAACTGATATGTATTTATACCTCTGTTTTTGACACAATTATTGCAACAACACTGAACTGAACAAACTGTTTTATTTATAATAATCACTCCCTCCTTGCAAAAAATACAAAAAAAAAAAACTAAAAAAAGTGCACTGTTACTAAAGGCTTCAATGGTGCATAAACTACATATCAGTAATTTATATAACACATCTAATGTGTGCATTAATAGCTGTTATGTTTAATAAAGTTTACTAAATATAGGAAAGCAAGTAAGTATACTTTACCTTTGCATGCAGTTTCCCCTCAGACACCGTGCTCCAACGGCGATCATGCACGTAATTTTCAAAACACCCACCAGATGGCGGTGTTTATCGGTAAACCAGATATTACAAAACCTAATCCCCATCATGGTAAAATGCTTAAATATCAAGAAAAATATCAGTAAATCGACATATTGGTTGATCTCTTGTTAGTATCAGTATCAGTAGGGGAAACTTGTACACCCACACTCGCTGGAAAATATAAATAGACTGTATATATTATTTTCCAGTAAAAATAACATACCCAGTCATACTGATACAAAAAAACAGATTTTACCAGAAATACAAGAAATTTGATATTTCTATTTCTAAAATCTGACTTTAGGCTTGTTTACATTTCAGGTGACCAAATCTGTATGTCCAGCTGTACTTCATTGCACATCCATTCAAGCTGATTAATTAATAACACATGTATGAGTACATGGCCTGGAGGGGTGGGGGTGGGGGAGGGGAGGGGTGTTTCCGAGGGCAAACCATATCGAACTGATCGCAGTTATGAGCTTAACAGCTGCTGTCCCCGAGAGATGAGAAAACCCAAATCTGACTGGTCAAACATGTCCTGATTTGGATCAGTTTTAAAACTGCCTACAAATGTGACTATTTGCCAATGAGTCTGTAATCTCTCAACTAAATAGTCTGGCATTACTCCTTCATTGGAGTTCAGACCAGTGACAGATGGAGATGTTTGTAATCCCAGTAATTCCAGGACAGATGCCAGTTCTCCAGGATAACGTGTGAAACCTCTGTGGAGCTGATCAGTAGTATTACTGCTTGTTTAATAAAGGCGTTAATAGTATTTTTGTTTTTCACTTGAATTTCTGGTCACAAATGGCAGTGACATCACCTGGGGTAATCATCTGCAGATCAGGCCGATGGTTCCAGAGGAGTGTTGAGGTTTTACTGTTATGTCATTTGGTAGCCTAGTGGTTAGTATGATCAGGAAGTTGTGGGTTTGATTCCCGAGACTGCTAAGAACTTCTGAGGTACCCTGAGCAAGGTACCATCCCCACATTCTGCTCCCCTGGTGCTGTGTTCCCGGCTGCCCGCTGCTTCACTTGGTGAACATTCTGTTTCTCCAGGTGAAACGTTCTTGTTTTTTTAATCTGTAACAATCTTTTATCAATTAGTGACCATTATGTAAGGCAAAAAAGTGTGGGTGGAAGTGGATGTTCAGTCTGTATTGTGAGACGAGGGAGCTATAATATCGGAAAAGTGAATGTCACCAGCGAGGAGCCTTTAACTGGATTACATCTTGGTTCTGAGAAAAAATCTAAATAAGTCTATAGGCTAGGATACAGTGACTGGCAAAGACCAAAGTCTATTAAACAAATCTATGAAAAAAAGCATATTATTGTAAAATTGCTATTTAGAGCAAGCAAGCATGAATATTGATATAATTCACACCTCAGTCTGTTGTTTTCCCATAAAAATGTGTTTTAACTTTAAAAAGTTAGTATCTGGACTGCCTTGAAATTTTAAGCTTGTTGAACTTAATTTATTGAAGTAATTTGTGATGTTCTATGAGAAGTGCACTAGTAATATTAAGGAGGCCTAACTTTTTTAATAGTCACTGCTCTAGTGGCAGATCTGAGTTATCAGGGATTTTGCTAGAAAAGTCTTTAAACATGTGTGATGCAGGATTAACCACAAAAGTTGCAAAGACTGCTAGCAATAACAACAGCATGTTTCCTTCAGTTCTACAATTGTGTTTGTAAGTACATCAGCTGATAGTACAACGTTGTTTTGCAAAAAGAGAAACCATTCTTTACAATTTACTCATGTTATTCATTTAACTTTGACAAACCGAGATGTCCAGGCTGGAATGTGTTACTGCAATGTAAATGTAGTTTAATATGTAGCTACCCAGCTAGCATTTTAACGTGGAGTCAGCGTTGAACCAACGTCAGGTGCGTCAGGTGTCAGTGTTGGATAACCGTTGGATTTTAGACTTTGCAAATCTAATTAACGTTGGAATATTTCAGGTACAACTCACATTTTATATATATTTCTATGTTGAATCCATAGTTAGTTACCAACACCATTTCAGCCATTTGGTATTCAACGTTGTTTTGCCATTGAATGAATGTTTTTTCATAATCTGACATTATTTCAACCACATTTAAATGTTTAAGGTCGGTCGAATGCCAGCTGGGTATAAAACAAGTAATAGAATTCCAATATTATCCTACGTAAGAAAATATAAACTTCTAAATGCTAAGGCCTGTTCAGAGGACTAAGACGTATGATCTGGGAGGTGATCACAAGTAAAGCCAATCACTTGTAGTGTCTGAGGAATATTATGGTTCCTACAGAGATCATGACTGGTGCAGATGTACACCTTGATAAATATATATAGGATTGCAACATTCATATTGTAAAGAATAATAAAGAACTAAGAAGAAGTGGATTTATCTTTCATAAAGCAATACAGACCTGCACACCTGAACTGTGATGGGATCTGCATCCAAGTGAACCCTTGACCATAACCTCTGTTACCCCCAGTGCCCTCTCCCCCTGTCGATGAAAATAGTAGCTGTTATGGCTGAGCTTCCTTCCTTCGAGTCCTGGGTGAAAGTGTCTGGCCTGCTCGGCTTCCTGCTCTCTGTTGTACATGCCCTCAATTTGTTAGCACCCAGCTGTGCTTCAAAGAGGACGAAAAGAAGCGAGACTCCAAAGCAAACACAGAGCCTATTTTCACACAGGCAGCGCCTACTGATCCTGGCTTCCCACCGTTTGATCACGCTTTGAATTTGGGAAAGAAACGCCTTGCTGAACACAATAACAATTATGGGGGGTATTGTAGGCTAATTCAGGCATGGAGTTTATTTATTCTTTTGAAACCTGTTGGTCCAGAGCAACAGTTGAAAACAGTGCAGGCGCAGTATTGCTCCGCCCCCATTTATGAAGTGATGGTCATGCCACCTCATTAATATTCAGCTACGTATTCACCAACAGAGACTTTTTTAATGACATTGCATTCAAATACATAGAATTCAATACAGCTTCCTCTCGTCTTGGAAGCATTTTCACAAGATGTCGGTGTTTCGGTGGGAATTTGTGTCCATTCGTTCTGTAGAGCATTTATTAGCTCATGCTATGATGTTAGATAAGAAGGTCTGGATCACAATCTCAATTCCAGTTCATCCCAAAGTTGCTGGATGTGGTTGAGGTCAGAACTATGTGTAGCCAGTCATGGTTTTCTACACCGAACTCCATGTCTTATAACAAGATAACAATGAGAAATTTGCTTTGACATGGTAGAAAGTGGACAGAACAAAAGGTACAGCAAAAACAATGTGGACAGCAACAATCAAATAGACAAAAATACTATACTATACTATAAAATACTATACTATACTAACATTACAGTTTAATGTGTACCATACAATCTATAGATATAAAATACGGACACATATATATTGTAAAATATATACATATATGTAAAATGTATGATGAATAAATGTAAAAATATTTAGCAAGTATGTATCTCAATAAGTATAAATATACACAGGGTGGATATAGATTTAAATATAAGAACTCTGCATACACACACATGCACAAACTTTGTACACTCTGACATGCTGGTCATGCTGGAATATAAATATAAATATATATCATTTCCCAAACTGTGTACACAATTGTCTTTTGAGGACATTTAGAGAAACAGGTGTGTCCCAATTCTTGTCCATATAGTCTTATTCACACAGTTGGCTAACTATAAACTAAGTCATGTTTGAAGCAGTTTTAGCCTCCAGACATGTCTTGGTGGATTGAACTGATAATTGTGATTCGACTCCACTCCTCTCTCTTATAACCATTTTTACCCAATATAATATTATGAAATTACTATTTCCTCTCATATTCTCAGAAGAGTTGCCAGTCTTTATTCATAAACCCCATTTAAACTTGATCCACCTTACCCAGAAGCCGTACTGCTGTTATTTAGACAAAATAATATTACTGTGTGTGTTCACAAAGTTATTGGAGCCATGCTTTTCCATTAATCACCCAGTCAGTGTGGTTTCATTTACATTGAATGTGAGTTTCAGGTCAGCGTGTCTCATATCTTCCATCATCAGCTTTTTGTACTGAAGTTACTCAATCAGGGGCTGCGCAGTCAGTGTATGACATCAAAGTAGCGCGATCTCGTGCCTCGAGGTATACCAAAGCGCACTCACTTCCATATGACAGAAAATGTTAAAGCATGATATTAGTGCGTTCAAAATGAAACTGCCGCTACCAGACAATGGAAAAGCATCATATGATGACATGTACACATTGGAGGTTCCTGATTGGTGGTTGCTGTCATTGCGTCACAGTGTTTTTCCTCGGCAGTCCGCTGCCGCGCTTGTTTAAGCCTCATCTGGAGACAACTGTTTCATTTTGTGGCAAACAAACACAAACCAAGAATAAGAAATAAAATCCCTCTGATTTTTATCCATTCTGACGACTGTAATTCTATCCATTTTTTTACTTCATGTTTTTTACCTCAGTTCCGCTCGAGCTGCGTCTCGGTTGCTAAGCAACCAGTTGTAGTGGTAGGGTAGAGCCAAGCCGACCAGTCAGTGGAAAACCACCCACAAGAATAGTACCGGGTACCAGAAATGGAAAAGCAAAAATGTGAGCCGTGCCTAGCCGGTACCAGGCAGTGGAAAAGCACCATTGGACTGTACCTTTCCTTGTATATACGCAAGTTATTATATTAATATAATAAATGAACGATTATTCGACTAATCGCTAAAATGTGGGAGTGTTAGTCGACAAGGAATATCTTTAGTCGGGGGCAGCCCTACTGTGGCCCCTTCATGATTTTATCTCATGACCAACATGACCCAGATAAGTACGGCCATCAACTTCATTTAGCAAATCTATTTGCCAAAAATATTGGGTGTACAGAAATATTTAAAAGTGTGTGATTGGTTATGAGTTCTGTTAGCCTTCAGAAGTGTGAGATAAAGAACAAAAGATAAATAGGGGGGAAAATAGCTATACATTATATTGTAACTTCAACCAACCTTAAAACAAAAAGCATACACTTCCCAAAAGTATCCTCGTCATTTACCATTTATTCTGTGTTTTTCTCTGATAAAAAAAATGACCTGCATGTCTGTGCTTCTGGAGATGGAGCAGGCTGCCAGTGAAAGTATGATATAATGTACGACCCATAGCCCAGTTTGTTGATGACAAATGGGAAAAGACCACCTGCTGCTAACACACACACACACAGACGACAAGCGGCTGCTCAAGCAGTAGCAGTCCAAAAAGAACGAACGAAAACTGTGAAACAGACCATTGATTTGCCTCAGCAGTGAGCAGTACCAAGAGCTGTTTGAAAACAACAGGATGCCATTAGAAGCATACTCACATACACACACTCATACTCTCCCACCCACCCAAACACCCACCCACCCAGGAAAATGCAAACATTTTTTTCCCACACAGATCGTCCTCCATCCCGGTGTGCAACTTGTTAACAACAGCGCTGGTTATCCTCCGATTTAAGAACATCTTCATTGTAATATTGTGCATTTTAACATTCACCTGTTTCATTCTTACTCTACTGTCATCCCTCCCCACATCTCCCCATCTCTCTCCCGTCCCCCTCCTCGCTTTCTCTGCCCGTCAGTCTCTCTCTCTCTCTCTCTCTCTCGCTCTGTCAGTCAGTCAGTCTCTCTGTCTGTCTGTCAGTCAGTCAGTCAGTCTCTCTGTCTGTCTGTCAGTCAGTCAGTCAG
>JBBKCR010030907.1:0-11605 GCA_037577295.1 Ladigesia roloffi
GGCTATAAAATAAAACCTGCATAATGTATGTCCCACAACACCATAGCTAACTGGTTTATTTAACGTTACAGTGTAGAGTCCTAAAATCAGCATTCGTTTATGAGACGTTCATTTAAGTGAACTTACCTTCATGTGTGGGTGGGTAGCCTTTAGCTAACGCTTCAGGTTGGTGTTCTTCCCTGATTTGCAATATTTTGAACTCATTCGCAATATTTTGAAGGCGTAAAAGTTGAATATTCTATCTCATGATGGAAATATTGAGGAGAGATTTTATCTTAGTTTTTATTTTATAAAATAATAATTTTAGTCTCGTCTTTTTTCGTCAACAATACTGCATGTTAATTTTGTCTTAGTCGTTATTTTTGGACTCCGTTGCCGTCTCGTCTTAGTCTCGTCTTAGTCATGGAAAAAAAGGTCGTTGATGAACATATTTCGTCTCGTCTCGTCTGACGAAATTAACAATAAACTGCTATTAAAGATGCACCAATTTCAAGTTAACAAAAAAGCCACTTTTTTGCATAGTGTATGACTGTCTATAATTACTGAATATTTACAGCACTGAAACACAAGTACGGCATATTAAAAAAGTAGAAACTCAGTAGAAACAACACTTTTGGTATTTTCTCAGACAAAAACAAGTCAGTTTTAACAAAATGTTTATATGTGGTCAAGAACGTCTAAATCAAAGCAAACACTTTTCCTCTCCAGGGAAATGTCTGGCATTTATGAGAGCATCTCTGTAAAGAAAAACAACTTCCACAAAGATAAAAGTAATGGATGATATTTTATGGTGTTTGATCAGAGGTAACCTTCTCCCTACTGGCGCTTAATCATTATAACAGATTGCATAACATCACATGGCCTCTGAGTCATTTAAGACCCAAGGCCGTATCAATAAAACAGTAACAACACACAGTATTACTCAGCGACTTGGCTGCTTAATCCAGTGGTTTAAGGCTCAAATTCATATAAGCAAATCTGGTTTGTGCAGGCCAGGCTACACAGGTGTATATTAATATGATTATCAGGGCAAGGGGGAGTCATAAATACTCTATTGCATGACTTTATGGCAAGAAAGGTACATAGACACAGGCCAAACTAGTCATTTATCACTGTCATAAGTGTATTAAAGTGATTACTGGTATGAAATAATGCATTCCTTGCAAAAAAATGTTTGTGTTTAAAACGCATATGTCAAAATTCTTGTTTTATGTTTTATTTAATATTTGACTCACCAAAAATAATCGGAAATAATTAAAAATGACTATTTCATAAGCACTTGTTTGCTTAAAAATGTGTTATACAGCCCTGTACGACCCCAAACCTCTCATGCCTGTTTAATTCATTCATTAAGATAAGATAAGATAACCTTTATTAGTACCACAAGTGGTAAATTTGCTTTGTCAGAGAAAGTGGACAATACACAGCTGAAAATTTTAAGAAAACCTTAGAATAGAATTTAAAAAGCTATACCACACACATCACAATCTATATGATGTGAATACGACTTGTTCTTCTGTTTTAACCCACCATATTTTGAAAGTGTTTATCTTTTCAGGAGTCAGGAGCTGTATGTTCAGAGTAGCTTTCCACAAAACATTTCAAGCTAAAAGAATCAAATTGGCTAATAGACAACTTTTTGTTTTGACATTTGGACAAAATATACTGTATTTAATTGTTTAATTATTGATTTGATACAGTAAAAGTGCAAGGGCTCTTACAAGGACTGTGGGCTACTGGGGGCTATTCATATAAAGATGTAAAGCTACTCACAGGTAGGTGTGAATACTTGGAAAAAAAGAGGCCACTTTTCCCTTTTCTTCTGCTCACTCTTTGTCCAATTTGCAGCACTGTGTGTGTGTGTAAAATCCACAGGCTACCATTCTTTTCTGAACTATTGCAGTGTGAGCTGTGTCAAAAAATAAGAAATGCCTCCATATGTGTTGAGTGCAGTAGTATTCCAGCAGCTTCACTGCTGATTCAGTTTCAGATGTCTGAAACAGGTTCACACATGCACACACATTATGTCACATTTTCCCCTTTCTCCCCAATGGAGGCACTCACATATACAAACTTCACGCACAGACTGTTTTCTAAAAAAACAAAACAAAAAACAATATACAAGAGGGCCAGACTAAAGCTAGGAATAAAAAGGAGAAACACATAAGATGACAGTGGACTGACAACTGAGGTCCACCTCAGATGAACTTAATTACAAAATCTTAACTCTCAACCAAAAACTCTCAACGGTGAGCTCTCATAATGCTACTGTTGCGACCTCTTTCTGGCTTGTGCAATCCCCAGCCATAGCACCTCAAGCCTTTTTAGACACTGCTGTGGATCACTCCGCATTGGTGGCTGGAACCACACCTCCACTCTTGGCCTGCTTGTGGCCCTAGTGCCCGAGCTCATCCCAAGTAAGGCCTGCTGCCCCAGCCGAGAGCTCGCCTTCTGAGGTGAGCCAGGCATAGGCTGGACTAGTGAAGTGCCGGGTGACATGAACCCCCACGTTTCCTTAGTCTTTGGACCACGGATATCTCCCCTCACCTACCAGCAAGCGAAAGAGGGAGCTCCTCTGTCCAGGATGAAGGGGTCCAAAATGCATTAAGGCTCGGTAATAGGGGATCCATCCCACCAGAAGCCAAGATCCATCTTGTCATCCTCTGACACACCACCACACAACAGGTCAACATGTGAACTGGTCCATGCTTGTTGGCTATTCCTCAAGCTGGGTCCGGCCTGCCTCACTTCAGTCAAACTCCTCATCACTTCTTTACAGCAAAGCAAGAGTTGGGATTCCAAAGACGCGTTACTTCCAGGACCAGCTATTTCTCTGCTCAAGGCCCTCATTTGTATGTTCAGTCCATCTCTCACCTCTTCCCCTTTCTCCCATTGAGGGCAGGAACATTTGCAAAATTCCAACAAAACAAACAAAACAATAGGCATGAGAGCTCTGAATGAAACCTATGGAGAAACGTATTGGATGCCAATAGACTGACAACTAAGTTTGACCTTGGATTAACTTACATACAGAATCTCCCCTACACTCAACCAATACAAACATCTAATTTCTTTGAGCACCCTGGCATCTGAAACTCATCATACACTAATTCACTGCCAGCGGTGCTCAGAATTTCAAAATAAAATTCCAAAACAAATCACAAAACCTCTAGCGGTCACCCACTATCATGTTCCTTTTTTTTATATAAACATTTTATTGAATTCTCAAAACTAATACATACATAAAGTGGAAGAAAGGAAGTTCACATGTCCACAAAGTCCCACAAAGACAGGTTTTTACAAAACAACTCCAACTTACCAAGGCTGGAAGCCTTTTAACCACGATCCGCCATGTTGTGTCCCTAACATTTTGAGATATTATTTTACTGGTTAGGTTGTTTGGCTAGAATTTAATCCTTTAATACCAAAGGGTTCAACATACAGAATATATTTTTTGACTGGTATCAGTTGACCAATTTATTTGTAAGTGTTCTTGCTTATGTAAAAAGTCAGAGTAAATAAATGTTTAATATGGAGTTCTTATCCTATTCTTACCTCTTTGTTTTGCCTCCAATTCGTAATATCTCCAATCCAATCAACTTGTCTCACTATACCATTAATCACAATTTTTATAAAGGAGATCTGTATTTTGATAGAAAGGTCTATCATGCCCATTTCTCAAGATTTATACAGCACCTCAAATTTTGTTACCTCCCTAGTCGTACCGCAGATAAAATTACAGCAGATTTTATTAAGTTTCCTTGATCATTTCTCGGATGGAGGGAAAATACGTGTCACGGATCTCTCCGTGGGATGTGGGGAAGGGAGTGGGATGGACGCCATCAATCAGATACAAGAGGGTTTAAGGAACTCAAAACAAACAAACAGAGCAGGGGCCTGTTCTTCGTACGTCAATTGATACATCCTGGATGAATTGACACATCCAAGATGAGATCATCTCGCTAACTATGATGCGGCTAGTTTGGTTCTTCGAGCACACCTGTTGATGATAAGTATGGCTTGATAGAGTTATCTAGGATTACTGCGCGTTCCTGCGTTGGTTTAAAAGGCGATATGTATCAAGAGTAGAAACACTGATCACAACTCTTTCGATTGGTTGATAAAATGACAAAAGAGTGTTCTAATTTTTTTCTCAAGCAGAGCGAAAGCTTTTATAAGAGGGTTTCAAACTATAGTAAAGTATTAAAAAAAATAATTACAATAATTTTTAAAAACTTAAAGATACCAGAAACGCAGCAAATGCAGCAAATGCCAAAAGAGAAGGCTGGTAAAATGTAGCGATATATATCTATATAAGGGGTAAGAATTTAATGCGTTCATTGCAAATAATTCATTAAAAAACATTATGCATTTCATAATTGAATCACTTTTGTAAATGCATGGTTTCCTGGTAGACTGATTACATGAATGCACAAATATGGAAGAAGCGGCAAATAGGGTGGGTGGCATGGTGGCACAGGGGCTATATACGCCGTTACCAGATAACGAGAGTGTCTTGTGTTCGATCCCCGGTTTGAGCAGATTTCCTCTGTGTGGAGCCTGCATGTTCATTGTGGGTTTTCTCCATTTAAAGACAATACCATTTTGAAAATGTATTTAAAATTAAAAAAAGGTATTTAAACTTGCACTTTATTTTTAATTCTACCCAATTGTAGTCAGGTATATCATGTTTGTGTTTCTGTTTCAAATTGAAATGCAGTTGAATTTTTTAATTAAAAAACACACACACACATATGCAAGATACTTTGAGTCAGTCAGCGGGAGTCCGCGTCACTCGCGCTCTTTAACCAATCAGATGTGACCTCACCATTTCAACCAATCATAACCCGACAGGAGCACAGCCTAAATCCTGTTTACATGAAACAAACCTGCTCCTGAGCAGGTTTAAGATTACAGACATGTTGCTATGACAGCAAGTCCGAGATGTGCATCGAAGAACAAAACAATCGAAGATCAGGACAAATCCACAACAATCAAATGCAGCTAACTTGAGTTAGCGACGTACGAAGAACGGGCCCCAGAAAAAAACCGACAGGGAATGCAAACACACAAACAGAATAACAGAGTCAAAACCAAATAGGACCCGTGCTCTGCAAACTAACAAACAAAAGGGCTTGGGCCTCTCACATCGAGCCAGGGGATGGGAGAGAGGCACCAGGGGTCAAGACAAAACGGGAAGGAACAAAGGTTTGTGAACAAATAAAAAACAAGCATTAATATACAAGGGTAAACAGACCTCTCCAAAACGTACATACATAGAATTAGAGGAAAGACCAACAGACAAGCATAGTTATCCAGAAGGATATGCGAAACTGAACTGGCACAGGGTAGGAAAATGTGGCAAACAAACAAGAAACCTCTCTGACCTTATCTAGAACACAGAGGACAAACAAACAAGCAAGCTCACGGTGACCAGAAACTCACATTGAGCTGGCACAGAATGGATATATGTGTCGAACTTACTAACCTGGAAACTCTCAACTTCATCTAGAACATAGAAAGGACTAACAAGCAAACAAACCAGACCCCGGTGACCAGCATCTCACATCGAGCTGGCACAGGGTAGATACATGTTTCGAGCAGACCAACTTCAGAACCTTTCAGAACTTCATCAAGAACATAGAGAGGACAAACAAGCAAACAAACAAGATCGCTGTGACCAGCTACTCACATCGAGTTGGCACAGGATAGATACATGTGTCGGGCTTACCAACACAGGAAACTCTGATCTTATCTAGAACATAGAGGACAAACAGAACAAACAAGCTGAGTCACAAGGCTGAGGAAATAAAGGACAGAGGCAGAAACAAGGAGAGACACAGACACCGGCTCTCATCGGCTATACGCTCCTCGAACAAATCCAATGACTCGCTGACCTCAGCAGCCGGAAACACAAGGGAGGGAAACAACAGGGGTGGAATACACCACCAACAAGACCACACAGAAACACAAACGGGAGGTCCATGCTTCTCATAATCACGAACCGGGGATCCGGAACAGGGACCTCCTAAGTGTCACATCGGGGAAGGCACAGGTAGACTACCCTTCAGGACTCCTCGACCCTGATCACCAGCCTCACTGGTGCCCCTGGCACCCGAAGCTCCAACGACTAAGAAGTTCCCTAACCCTAACCCTAAGTTTCTACAACGCAAATCTAACATAAAAATCTAAGACTGGATATGGATCTGTATTTGAATAAGTTTAGCAGTAGAATACTGTGTGCAAATGACTCCAGGGTTCACACTTTGACTGCAGACACCCCCACCCCCATTGCTGCTGTTCCACCTCAGACATCTTACACCTCCTCCACACCCCCCAGCACCCCAATAAGCCGACTCTGACACCTTGTTTAAGCATCTGTTCACAGCTGATTAAGGCTATTAGCTTAAAGCCTTCCAGCCCATTGGCTGCCTAGTGGGTTTTATAGGTAGAATTGCCAAATGGCTGCCCTATGGGACTTCTAATACTAAGGGTACCTCAGAGGTTTCACTGGCATTCCTGGGATTCAAACCCCTAACATGTGGGACACCAGCTGCCTTTACCAAACATTCAACTGCACAGTGCATAATGTATTGTAACGTATTAATTGTATCATCGCCTATCTTTACTGTAATATCATGTATTAAAAATATATATTTGTATAACTATGATAGATTAGAGTTTCAAAGCAATTGCAACCAATTGTACGCTTTATGGAAGGATGATGGTCAATGTTGGGAAAGAACAATGCTCAGTGTTAGCTAACTGCACACAAAGAAAAATGGAGCTCTTTGTCATGGTCTGAAGGGCCGTAATACCTATTTGGGAGAGATGACTGGGATTAAGCAAGTCATTCAGATGGAAAAAGCTAATGACAGTGTGAAATCCTTCAGTAACAATGTTCTCTGACCTGGAGGAGAATATGATGATGACATTTACAAGATCTGTCCACTGGGAATCCTGAAGTTAATGAGGTCTACTGAGAAACCACAAACAACATAATAGCTGTTTTTCACTTCTTGTAGATGACATTAACAGCCTGAACCAAAAAGACATCTTATATTTATTGTTTGTGTCACAATATGTAAACATATATTTGTAGATTCAGTACTTGTACTACATAGATTACCCATCAGATTATATAATAAAATGAGCTTATGTAATCAAAGCTCTGCTCATTTTATGATTTAATGTGAATCACAAGCGTTTGATATAGAACTAATCTCTTTGTTTTATAGGAATAAAAAAAAACAACATGTAATACAAATTACATTCAGGTGTATTCGCAGCTCAGAGATCAATAAGAAGGTTAATACAGGCATACAATAAAAATACTTTTGAAAGGTAAAATTGAGAGCAAATAATTGAATAAAACATGAACAAAATCATTACAAAACTCATCTTATGTGCTGACTTACAAATAAGCTGTAGACTATAGTGTACTTTACGTAAGGGTGCATACAGTGTGTGTGTGTGTGTTTAAAGTACTCTAGAGGCCAATTTTTAAACACATTTACAAAACCTAATAGTTAATACTCCATTGTCACTTTGTTAGCTTAGTTGATATTGTATTTACCACTATTCTATTGTTCTGTTCTTTTGAACCATTATTTACTCCCATCCTCTTTTTGCATTGAGAATGTATACGACAAAATCATTTCCCTCGGGATGAATAAAGTTATTATCTTATCTTATCTTATTTTATTAAAAAAAATAGGCAAAGAGAATGCTATTTCAACCCTCTGTGTACTTGTGTATCTGGCTGGGCTGAAAATAAACAATCTTGAATCTTGAATCCTGAATCTGAATAGTGTGGCATTAGGATAACTCTAGTGCTAGTTGAAGTATGGTGGTGGAAGCCTCATGACATGATTCTGCTTTGGTGCACATGGTACCAAGACATTACACACCATTGAAGAAAACAGAGAGAATAATTTAATGTCATCGGCCAAGAAAGGGGAAAGACGAACCAGACAATAAAACAATAATAAAAGAACAATGACAAATACAAGCTGTATTTATTAAGGAGATCATTGGATAACTATCCAAACTGTTGTGTGGAAAACACCAATTGAAAAACTGTGACCACATGAAGTTGCATCATTGATGTAAGCCCTTTTCCATTCTTGAGGAAGCTAAAAGAAGCTCACAGGGCTGTGATATCATCTGTACAGATCCCAGCATCTTTAGCCAGGGCATGGAAGTGGCCTGGTTTGTGCAGTAGAGCCACCGGGGAGTCGAACTCCACAATCTTCCCAGCGTCCAGAACCATCACTCTAAAAAATAAATAAATAAAGGACCAGATTGTCAGAAGAAACATAAAAGACTAGTCTGTCTTTTTAAGCACACTACATGTTGAGTGCCTCAGAAATCCTTGTTAGCATCGAAGATGAGTAACCAGGCAACTGGGCCATAGTGTGTGTGTGTGTGTGTGTGTGTGTCTATGTGCTTTTTTCATATGTGAAGGCATTCAGAAGGTAAGAAACAGTGTTTCATAATACGTAACAGTGTTTCATAATTATGTAATTTGAAAATCTATTGTTAATCCATTATTTTGCACACTGTTGAAAGGTCAAAAGTCTAAAGCAGTCAATAAAGCAGTGGAAAGAGGTGAAAACATGAAAGAGATGGGCTACAGTATTAAACAGTACAGTGTATTTCTATTCTGAAATATTGGCTTTGTTTTTTACGCAACATTTTTTCCTATTTTATTCACTTGTGGGACTAATAAAGGTTTATGTTATCCTATCTTAAGAGCAGCACATACAACAAGGCTTAGAATGGGTTTGAGTAACAAAAGTGAAATGAAACCAAAAAAACTAGTCTTGGAACCTCAAAATAGCAGCGGTTGTTATCGTCTAATGAAACTTCCAAAAAGCCAACTTTTGCTAATGAAAGCAGCCTGCAATGTGTAATAGGCAAGAAATGTCTACATCTACATATAAAATGGGTCAAACTTGTTAATATGTATAGCAGGAAAAGGGTCTGCGAGTGTAATGTACTGAGTAACTTTGCCAAGAGCCAAATTGTGATGGCTAGACGGTCAGAGCATCCCCAAAACCGCAGGTCTTCTGGGGTGTTACAGGCATAAAGTGGTTAGAACCTACCAAAAGTAATTAAAGGGAGGATAACCTGTGAACTGGTAACAGTAGGAGAAATGAAATGAGTTGATTCCTTAACTTACCCTAACACTAACCATTACCTTAACCATAACCTAACCATAAGATTAACCTTAACCTAACCATAAGAGTCACCAGTTAGTGCAGATATGGGTGATTTAATGCATTGCGAATGAAAATACTTCGAGTAGTGAAGCGTCGTCCTAGCATGAATAAGTGAAGCCTTGTTTTAGCGCTTAAAAAACCCGAAATTAGGATGGGAGCACATATTTTGATTTAATTGTTTCCTGCTGGCTGCATGAACACTCATGAGATCAGGTTGGCAAGTGGCACCACTGACATAGCCTTGAGTAAAATAACGCCCACACACCCTGCTCCCCAGGTGTTGCCCACTGCTTCACTTGGTGAGTGGGTTAAATGAACAAGAAGAATTTGACATCGTTCACACTGTGTACTGTGGTGTGTTCATTTGTGATTTTTAAGGCCACTTTACTGACAAAGGTGAATGTTTTGACAGTCATAATGTTTTGACAATCACTATAAATTGCTTAAATCTAACAGAGAACATGCAGTACATCAGCATGAACACATTAGCAGCACAGTTCCATTAGCATGTGTCGCTAGCACACTCTTACCTTGAGCTGTCCAGGATGGTGTTGATGCGGTGGGCGATGGTGAGCACGGTGCAGTGGGCAAACTCTCGACGTATGGTGTTCTGAATCAAGTTGTCGGTCTCCAGATCCACAGCGGCTGTGGCCTCATCCAGGACCAGGATCTTTGACTTGCGGAGCAGAGCCCTGGCCAGACAGAGCAGCTGCCTCTGGCCCACACTGCAGGGTTTAAAGTAACAGTTCAGTAATAAAACACATGTCTTTGAGCAAAAACATGTTCACTTCATGCTTTTTTTTTAGAATATGCATGGTAAGTGGAAAATTGTGCAAATGCATTAACTATTTCATGTGTGATACAGTCATGCAGAGTTCATATTTTCCATATTTTACATCACCTGTAAGCAACATTAGCTTGGGATGATAATAATGTAGGAAACCTTGGAGTGTGTCTTAAAGTGTAAACTACTCAAAAAAAAAAAACAAAACACATCTTTAATAATAACTGTTTTTAATCCAGACCAAAACATAAACCAATCAGCAATAAAATCAAACCACTCACAGAGGAAGTTAATCATATTGATTATCTTGATACAGTGGTAAGGGGTGGGCAGGAAGTAAACAGTTAGTTCCTCACATTGCTGCACTGGAAGCAGGAAAAATGGGAAATTGTAAGGTTTTGAGCGACTAAATTGCGATCTACTGGGCAGACTGTGATGGCTGTCCATGAATGACAAGTATGGGTCTGTCATTTACCTGGGGAAGAGATGGCACCAGAACACACGATGGAAAGCACCTCAAAATTGGTTCAGAAATAACATAAAGAACATCACCATGAATGTATTGATTGCCCCCAAATTCCTCGTATTCCAATTCAATCGGGACTCTGTGCTGGACAAATCTAGTCTAATCCATGAATTGCAAACTTGCAACTTACAGAACATAAAGGTATTAATGCAAAATGTTGGTGTCAGATCCACCTCTAGAGGTCTTTTGTAGTCCATGGAGGGCCTGTGTGGAACTGCATTTCAATACATGGCATATGGAGTACACTGTGGTCTTGACAAACTAGATCTTGTATTTTGACACTGTGGTACCTTTACTTATGAGGTACCTAAAGCTAAAGTTTAAATTATGAGCATTTGTGCTTGCAGTTTTTTTGCAAAAGTTTGTTTATCCATACATAAGTCCACAGAAAGTGAGTGCAAAGGACAGATCTAAGAAGATGCAGATGAGATGCATTGAATTAAAGAAAGAAATTAGAAAAACATGACCAAGGTGGGAGCGTAGTCAACTTGGCAAAGCACGAGGGTTGCACCTCTACAATATTCACCTAACTGAAGCAGAACGAGACGATAAAGGCTATAACACCAAGCAAGGACATTAAACTTCTATAACAGCCGATATCCATGAAAACATGCAGAAGCTGCTGATGGTATGGTTGATGGAGAAGCAGCTCGCAGGAGATCCCAAGAGGGAAGAAACAATCTGTGAGAAGACTCCAGCTGTTTACGGCCGATTGCCGCAGCAGACCCGGACAGTTAGATGAGGCATCAGACGAGACGATTTAAAAAAGTTTTAAAATAAGGACCAGCATTCACTTTTGCCAGAATTACAGGAGCCGACCTTCAAGTTGTTCGATCTCCAAGGCAAATGCTGGACATCATGAATAATGAAATCAGTTTATTGCAGTACATACTGATGCATTGTGTTTTTATTCAATATTCATTATTTATAAGCACTTTTCTCTTATTTAAAAACATAAAAATTCGGTACTTTTTAAAGGTCTAGAACAGATTAAAAGCATTCCAACAAGGAAAATTGATTGACATACGAGTAATTTGAGTTACGAGCTCCATCATGGAACTCATAAGTCAA
>JBBKCR010030918.1:0-11605 GCA_037577295.1 Ladigesia roloffi
ATAACTAGGTGTATTATCAGTCAAAGTTATGACACGCATTAAAATTTTCTACCTTTTTTTAGTATTTTCACAATTGTATTACTTTATTAGCCATTTGAATACTTTATTAGCCACCTAATATGAGTATTACAGGTTTCAGAGACTTCTAAAACATTTTAGCATTTAAATATCTAAGCCTCAGTCACACTTACATGATACATTTACTTAACAGCAAGAATGACATATATATGGCATGTACACTCACTGATATAAATTATTATTAAGGTTTCAATCATACCCTTTTTCACAGGTGAATAAAATCATGCATACCAAGACATTTTGGACAGCGTCATGCCTCCAGCTTCCAGCAGGACCGTGCCCCAGACATCCATAAAGACATGGTTGGATGAGTTCAGTGTGGACGAACTTGAAAGGCCCACACAGAGCCCTGACCTCAACTCCATCCAGCACCTTTGGGAGGAACTGGAACGAAGATCTTGATCCAGGATATCTCATCCAACATCAGTGTCTGACCTCATAAATGCTCAACAGAATGAATGGACAAAAATTCCCACAGAAACTCCAGAATCTTGTGGAATTCCTTCCAAGAAGAGTGGAAGATGTTATAGCTGTAAATGGGTGAACAACTCCATGTTGAATGCATTGACATTACAGTCTGTGTTGGTGTAATGACCAATAATTTTGTTCACACTGTGAATGTGTGTGTGTGTGTGTGTGTATGTGGGTGTGTATATTTATATATATACATTCAGTGATAAAAGCATTTGGCCAGTATTGTATATAACACATAGAGGATCTAAAAAATAGTGTAATTAAATGATGGTAACAGTAATGGTACCCAACTGAATAGTTAATACTGTATAAGCACGGACAAGGTGACAGTGGTGTTTTTCATACATGTTTAATCATCTACATCTTTATGTAGAATTTTGTGAACCTTTTTCACCTTCAACTTTTCCTCATGTTTCACACAGCTGGCTGCTCATTATCAATGTAGCCAAATGGTTGATGCCCAGTTTATACGCTCTATTTCTTAATCAGTAGTAAATATCTGCCCATAAAACTGCTCCTGGCTGGATGCAACCTGTACCTACTGTACCTTGTTCCATGATAAACTGTGCAGTTACAGATGGGGCACAGCCTGTAACTGTAAACCTGTATAGTGGAGCTATAAGCTAATGTTTCTAAAACTGTTGCCGGTGAGTGGAAGTACGAAGTTGATGTTCCTAATAAAGTGGCCAGTGAGTGGAAGCACTATTTAGTTTTTCCAATAAAGTGGCCAGTGGGTAAAAAATGTAAAGTAAAATGAAGTGGCCCTTATAGTCGTGCGTGAACACAGCACAGCGGCCAGTGTGTACAATGTGAAATATATTCTCTGCATTTACTAATTCCCCAAGTGAAGCAGTGGGCTGCCATGAAAGAGGGTGCCTGGTTAAAGCAAAAGGCGGGGGTTTCTTATACAGTGTCCAGTAATCATAGCCTTCGGTACCCCCCACTTATTCTCTCCGACACACACACCGCCTCTACACGCATTCACACCCACACCCCCCAACCCCCCACCCCAGGACAACGTTTAAAATGCTCTCGGCGCCTGTGAGTGGTCACACAAGCTGGGTGTTTCTAACTAAGTGCCCAATTTACAGAGCACATGGTTATTGTTTCCAGTTTAGTGGCCAACGTCTGGTAACACAAGGTGGGTGTTTCTAATATAGTGGAAAGTGTGTGTGTGTGTGAGTGTGTGTGTGTCGTGCATGATGCTGAGTCCGTGGTCAGAGTTAAGCAGCCAGGCAGGTGTGTGGATAACAATTGATCCTCAGCTGTTTGCAACCACTCAAGCTACCTGATAAAAATAAATGTATCTCTCCCTGTGTGCCTGTGTGTGCGCGCGACAGTGCCGTGCACGAGCCTCATCTCCACGTGCTGTGCAGCCAGCTGAGACCTTTAACGGTGAGTCTTTCTTCGTGGTGACGTCACGCATCCTCATGTCACGAACGAATCCCGCCAAAATGACCCAGAAACACACACACACACAAACACACACACACACACACACACACACACACACACACACACACACACACACACACTGGTCTCTCTCCCTCCTCTCTCTCATTTACATCTCTTCTCTCTTTAGAGTCTCGAGCTGAACGATTCACGTCACCTCGCCTCCTTTTCATTGTAAGGGTATAAATAAAGAGTACAGAGGCACGAGCGCTCCGTGATGGTGAAGGGTGTCGCTCGTGGCTGGTGATTGGAGGGTTTTGACACAGGGGCGGTAGGGGGCGGGGTGGATGGAGGGAAGAGGGGAGGGGGTGGGTAACAACGGACTCCTCATTTCGACCCACTTTAAAACACGGAGCGACTCCAGGGCTGCGCGAGTCCCTTCACGACCATTCAGAGGAGAAAGAGATAGAGATAAAGAAAGGAAGGGAGAGAGACACACACGCGCGTCTGAGGACATCTCTCAATTCTGAAGGTAAGTGTGCGTGACACCTCACTCCTTCATCTCTTTTTGTGTCGTTTCTCGTCTCAGACCCACCGTTTTGCCTCGGTTGCAAGAGAATCCCGGTGCACGCGCACAGTCTTTTGTGGGAGAGGTTTGGTTTTGTAACCATGAAAGCAGAAACATAGTCGACACAACCACACACTCACAACATACCTCCATAGAAAAGCAGTGACCACCAGAGTGTGATGCTTCAGGGCTGCAGCACGTGAGCTCAATTCCAAGCGTCTGCTAGATGGGTCTAAAGCCCACCTGCACTGGAGTGATGGAGCTCCATGTAACACCTGTGGGATGAGCTGTAATGGAGTCTGAGCTGGTCCTCCAACATCAGCACCGGACCTTGTTGCTGATGTTAGAATATGATGGATACTCCAAACCCATGTGGGCTGATTAAGCGAGTGCAAAAGCAAAATCAGGCCGAATCGAGACTCAGAATGTGAGTCATACAGATGCTTTTGGTGTTTTGGTGACACTGAATGGTGTGGATAAATATAGAGCCTGATTACAACAGGGTAAAAACATGTTCTGATCTTTTAACTTTAAATCCATCAACCTGGAGACCTACCAGCACACAACCTGATTATGATGGGTCTGATTAACATTAATCTGTTTTTTAATCCGATTTTGTAATCTAATACACTTTTTGCTATCAGAATTCTGCTTGCTGGTCAATGCTCACTGTAAAAACTTCAGGGGCCTCAGCCATAACCTTCTCATATAAAGGGATTTACTGCAGGAATGCTTAAAAAGGAATTCCTGCACTGTTTCCAGTTTTCCGCATGATGCAGTCGTTGAGTCATTCAGAGTGGTCTGAAGCGAATACAGCCAAATATAGCACTGGCAAATTTAGCCAGTTTATGTTCCAAAACTGCAAAATTGAAATGAGTTCGAGATTTCAAATATAGGTCATTCATAGTGAGGTTAAAAGTAGACACTTAGATATCTCTTATGTGATGGTGAATTGAACCCAGAGTGTGTTTAATGGTAAAATAATGGTTAATTTGAAAGAAATCATTTTTCTTCATGGGACAGTGTGGCCTCACAATGACCAGCACGTGTCTCTCCACCAGGTCTGGATTTTAATAGTCAGTTTTAAGCCGAAATGTTCAGCAATTCTGACTGGAACGTTTCACATCAAACCAACCCTGAATCATTTTCCTTACCTCTGACTGTTTTTTAAGTTGGTCAACTGTTGGTCCCCCTTTCTGAATGTCTTGCTTCGGTTCTTGGTCAGCTTTCAGAAGTGTGTGTGAAGGAGTGTGTTCTCTGTTTGCGGTGGTACGTTGTGTTCACTCATTTGCCTGCGATCGTATACAGTGATACCAAATTGCAGTATACAAGGTTCAAGATTACTTTACTGTCATCAGCAACCGTTAACACATACATAGCATGATTAGATATTTCTCCATAGATCACAGTGCAACATATATAAACAAATTGCATTTTACGTCAAAAACTATACAAAAAATAAACAATACAAGAGTGTAACAGTATAGTGTCTTGTGTCTTGAGCACTGATTTACGTCTCTCTGTATAAGAGCATCAGCTAAATGCCGTAAATGTAAATGTATTGTGAATCGGATGTAAAGCTTCCGGAGTGACTGGTGTTACAGGTATTATGTTGCACAGGAGACAGTTATCAGCCTTGAACAAAGTGTAAGGCCTGTCAGAAAAAAATACTGAAAAAAGACAATACATCTGTGGAACAGTATCGTGTGAATGCGATGTACACCTGAGACAATACAAAAAATAGACAACAAAGCGAGGTAACAGTATAGTGTGAACAGGATGTAAACCACACGAGTGACTAGAACTGCACCATAATTGTGATATTGGACACTAGGAAGTTAGCAGCATTAAACAAAGTTATCAGCACAAGCCACAGCCCGACTGGTGGGTTGTGTAATCGTCACTCACTCTCCAGGCGCTCCAGCCAGTACCTGGTCCCGCGGGTTTCGTGGGTCACTGCGTCTGAGCTGCAGGTGACGTGGTGGAGTGAGTGGCCCACTATCTGCAGCAGGACTTTGGTGAAGGACTTCAGTTCACGTGGCGCTGACTGCCTGTCCCCAGCACTAACAGAGATCACACTGGAGTCACAGCACGAGCTGTGCTTCAAACCAGTGATTTAGAGATTTAGAGGACTGTAAGCATGCATTGTGTGTATGTGTGTGTGTTTGGGTGTGGGTGTGTGTGTGTGCCAAGTAAAGCAAGATTTTGACTGTTTTCTGGAATGGAAGGCTACAGGCTTCATGCTGACATTTTAGCTTTGAATAATCTAGTAATTTTCAAATCTCAGTGAAGTTACACTTTCATACACTGTTTACAACTAACACACATATAAGACATATAACATGACATATAACTTCATTACATACTTAATTACATGCTTCTTTACATAAACCATAGGCGAGGTGTTCGGGGGCACCCTCTATAAATAAAATAATGGAAAAATGTTCCTGCAACAAACATGAGAAATACCAAAATGTAATGGACTTGCTTTCAGTAGATGCTGGTCTTTAGAAATATATTATTTAGATGCAAAAGCTCAAACTGTTGGTATTAAAATGACATATGGGGTCTATCTTTAGTGACTGACATTCACCGTGTGTTGTTCGTGAAAAATATTTGTCTGAATTATGTCTGAATTATGAACAAATTAACTTCATTCCAAAGAAATGCCAAACAGACGATGATATCTTGTCCTCCCTGAACTCGACCCACAAGTTCCAAATAAGCCTCCAGCAAATGTGACAGAGCTGTCTGTAGGCTTGAAGAGGTGCAGAGTGGGTCAGGATACCAGTTATTACTGAAAATTGTGTTGAATCTGTACTGCTGTGATAAAGGGGAGGGGTCTCTTTGGGTTATTTCCTACATAAACTTTCACAACTGTTAAACTGCACCTACAGTGTATTTTGTTGCACTTCCGTTACATTTGTTTTAAGTATTTCTAATGTTGTTTTGTAATACAAATTCTGTCCTGTAGTTTAGTGTTTTACAAATGGAATGATGAAAATGTGTTCTTTGTGCAGAGTTACTCCTCTTATTTCAGAGTTATGTGTCTGATAAGGGGTTTTACCCTCAGCCTTATAAATGACTGCATTCCAGCTTCAAGTAGCAGCACACTCAATAAGTGCTTCTGAGATAAGCTGGAATGGAAAATCTGCCCATGGACAGTGAACTGATACTCCGGGTGTCCAGTGATCTCAGGGCAGTAACACCACACCTCTGTTTTAGTTAACCAGCAAAAATGAAGTGAAGTAATACTAGTTATTATATATATATTTATGATTATTATTTATTTATTTTCATCACTTTAAAAAATACTGGCTCATTTTTGCCAAAGAAGAACAATCTTTTCTGTGACCCATTTATCGGACACCAGCACACCTTTGGCCAGGACAGATGGGATGTGCAAATTTGGGCTCTTCGTGATTCATGAAGGTCTTTTCTGTACTGTGGAATGATCTATCTCAAGTAATATCTTCAAAGTAAACCTAGAGGGCGTCTGCCAGACAATATAATAAAGCGAACAGTTTGGGAAACAAATATTGAGGAGGAAATGCTAGTGGCAAGTTTTTGTCTTAATCCCAAGCCTCGTCTGGACGATAGTTCTTCTTCTATTTCATGGAATTCAGCTGCATAGGCTTTGATGGACCATTGCTTCAATCTGTCCTGGCTTTATTGGATCAGAGCTCTCATTGGTGCGTTATGTACCCGTCTGCTGCCCCCAGGTCAGACTTTACCTGCCCAGAAATGAAAAGCAAACATTACTCAGTTGAGTCGGCTTAAAATGTATGAAAAGCAAATTCCAGCACCATCAGACTTGAGGTTTGTTTGGGTGGAGTGGAGATGTTGAGGATGGATTTGGGTTCATCATGGTGTTCTGGGGTTTAGGCTGTACAGTCAGTGAATGTGGGGGCACCTTTGGCACAGTTGGCACAAGATTCTTGGGGCAAACACTTGTAGTAGCCATCTAGCCACTGGGTTCAGAGCAAAGAGTGTATGGAGTGCTATGCTGAAACACAGAATCCCCCACAAATGCAGGAGGTTCACTTAAGCATTAAGCTGAAACAGGACCTAATGTCACCATTAATTCATTTTTTTGTTTTGTATTGTATTTAATATTTTAGGAGCAATTTTGTACCACAAATTTTATAGTGTGAATTCAGGGTTCACATGAACTCTGATGTCCTGTAAAGGCACCAGTCTGTATTAGAGCTGAAACAATTATTTTAATAACTCGAATAACTTTATTACAAAAAATCTTTTCAAAGATTAAAGATGCCTCATTTATTTTGCTCTCTATGGAAATGGCAGAGAATAGAAAAATGAAGCCCATGTGCATAAAAGTGTAAAGTGTGGGACCATTGGCCTCAACAGTACATTTAACCTTATGTATGGGGAACTTATCAGTGGATGTGTGTGTGTGTGTGTGTGTGTGTGTGTGTGTGTGTGTGTGTGTGTGTGTGTGTACGCATGAGTGCGTGCACTTGTGCGGGAGGGAGCGATGAGAAGTGAGATCTTGGTGCATTTGCCATCTTGCTACTTATCATACCTCTTCATTATTGACTCATAATAGCCTAAAATAATGTAATACTGTATGTTCTAACAAGCGCTAGTGTTCATATCAGTTAACAGTCGTAAAAATACGTTAACTTGTAGAGGCTCCCAGCCACTTGCAGGAGTTCAGTTCAGACAAGGACGTGTTCGGTTCAGGTGCTGCACCTTTGCATTCTACTCTACCGACTGACCTCAACTGTATATATTTGGGGTGTGCAAAGTGGCCACTATTCGTATCTGTATTTGTAATTGTTCAAAGGGGAAAATTATACGAATTTGTATTTGTATTTGAATAAAATTTACCACAATCGGAAAAAACACATTTTTTGTGCCTTTTCGAATACAGTATTCGGGTTCGGCCCCACCCCTAATATATATTGCTAACTTTAATACATTTTCCTAACTTTTTTTGAGAAGTTGTATTTCATAATTTTTTTTAATATACGTCATAAATTTTTCACAGAAACTTTCATTAAATGGGCTCAGTTCTGGAGTCAATAAGCCAAAGGTTTTAAGGTTTGATCTAATAAAAGTGTTGAGTTTGAAATATTAGCTTTGATTAAATATAGAATACTCGATTCCAATAACATTAGATATGCCTGTACGTTCCACACATTCAGTTTATAACATTTATACAGACATGTAGTGTGAAAAAGATATATGGACATATATGTATATATGTATGTGCATACATGTCAAAAGCATGTACACCACAGGTTTTTACAACTTATCCATTTATTTCACTAACAATTATCTGGTGTTTGACATTCTAATTCTAATTCTATTAGGTTGGTAATAAAGGTTCTTGAATTGTCAACATACTTTAAATATATTTTGCAGCAAAACCCCTTGAGTGTTTTTACTAAATATGAATTGTGTAAAATGCAGATAGAAAAAATCCCATTATATATAAATATATATGTATATCACAGAAGAAATAAAACCTTAAAACGTATGCTAGTTAATAACACCATGATTTAAACCTGGTCCAGTATATGTATAATAATTTGTAAACCTAACAGCTACTCTGTTATAGATTTAAATGCAGATCTTCTTTTTGTACATCTTTGAAAACTTGTACACGGTTTCTTTCAATCTATTTTAACTGCTTGGCCTTTTTCAAAAGCATTGATTTCTCAGTGAATTACTCACAGAATAATAGCAATATAATTGTTAGCAGCAGCCCTACAAGCACACTAACAATCAGTCCAGAAGGTTTTGAAGTGAAGAGAACCCCTGGAGGAAATTGCCTGCTCTGAGTTAATTACAGCAAGAACATTGAGCTCATATTCTCACAGGGGGATGGAAAAGTGTGGACATGTTTTGCCACCCTTCGGTCAATGGAATTATTCACTGAAAACTGAATGTGGCCAGATCTCAAAGCTTGAAGCACACTGATGATTAATCCAGAAAGGACATCACGATTTTGGCAGTTGTCCTAAGAAGCTGACAGTAAAAGCCAAAAAAACAAGTGTGGATGGAGAGGACTGGCCCAGCAGTCTCAGAAAGGTACGAGACACTGGCGTGATGTTTGGGTTTGTTGGTGTTTGCTGAAGAACGTTGAGTCGACACACCATTGAAAGAAGCCCAGTGTTGGTTACAGCCATGACCTCAGGCCCTCATTGGAGCTTGTGTTTACAGCTAGCAAGTTTAACATTGTTCAGTTGAAGTGGTTCTTTAAGAGCCTTGCTGAAAGTCCTGATGACATACTGTCTGCAGTGCAGCGAAATCAAATATGTAGTCCTGTCCACCCCTCTTTTCTTCATATTTTGCTTTCAAAAATCCAGACTTCCTAGTCATTTGAATGCATTCTTGAGGAACCATTCTGGAGGCTTCCTGAATGACTTTTAAAGACTCTTTCAGTCCAGTCCCTGAACCTGGCCACTTTCAGAAGAACGGATTTATTTGTTAAGACACAAAGAGACTTACTTATGATTCATTCAAGCTGAACAAAGCTCTTCTAACTGAAGGATTGAATCAGTGAAGAAACAGGAGCAGAGGATTCCAGATGATGGGCTGATGATCAGTATACTGGTGGTGTTGGATGCTGAGTGGTTGAAATTCCTTTATCTAGGAACCATGTATCTTTAGCTCATTTTCAGCCTTTTGCAGTAAAACATTTGTTGACATTTCTTACACATGGAACAGATGCACAGACACACAAGCTCTCACACACACACAGTATACATGCACACATACAAAACCCATATTTAGCATAGAACCCACATTCTATGCTAAATATATGTTTACAGTTTGCATTTGTATAATGTGAGGCAGAAGCTTTGTATAAAGTAATACAAATAAACAATTTCTGTAGGTCTAAGACACTGTTAAATTTGTGATTTAGGCGAGGCGATAAGCTAGGCTTTTAACATCTGTGTTGCTAGTGTGTGTTTGTTAGCCATCAGACGGGGTGTTCCATGAGGAGTGGGAGGTTAGTAATGCCTGGACTTCCAGTCCAGCTGACACAAATACCCACTCAAGGAAATTTCCTTCCCTTTGTCAGGCCCTACATGAGTTTCTGGTGGGTTCAGTGTAACGCCTTTCGGAGATGTAGACTTCATATGCTAAGGATAGGACGGTTTATAAGGCATACATTTTACACCAACAAGGTGATTTAAAGCAAAATATAAAGGGGGGGGTTAGGACTTTTGCGCAGTACAATATATATATATAAATATATATTAGGGATGGCTTAAAGCTTATTAATTTTTATAATGATGAAACATAGGCAAATACTACGTCCTACATCTCAGCTTTTTCTGATGGTTATAAAGCTATAATCATTCTACCATGCTCTGGATTCACATGAATATTCGAACTGCAGCTTTTTAACTGTCTTAAAATGAACACTGCTGTTAAAAAGCTCCTTATTTGTTTAAAGTGTTTGCGTAGGGCGTTGACCCTGCAATCAAAAGGTTGTGGGTTTGAATCCCACTGAGGTATCCTTGAGCAAGGTAATGTCCCCACACACTGCTCCCCAGGGACCCTTGTTGGCAGTAGCCCACTGCAGCCCAATGCAGAGAAAGAAGTGACTATAAAATACATTAAATACATTATACAAATACATTAAATAAGTGTCATGTTACTATAAGGGTTAATAGTACATTAATTAAATATTGAGTTGCAGAGAGCTCATTAACATTATTAAAATCGTCTGATACAGTGATATGAAGAAATAGCTGGTAAATGTACTAATGTTTGATTTCATCACTACGAGTCACAACGCTGCTGTAGCACCTGTGATGTCCTTGGCCGTTATTGATCTTTAGTTTGATGGATAACTTGTGTTTCTGGGTCATCCACAGTGAGTTGTTTGTCCAGTACAGGTTTCTATACTTCAGTTTTTAGGAAAAATTCCAGAGTCTCCTGGGTCAAAGGACATTCAGAGACTAAGGTCATGCTGGGTTGGGTTTGAGCAGTAATCTGCATCGCCCACAGTCAACAGGCTGGTACAGAACTAGGACAGGGACCAGCTAGTACATCTCATCTGTGTCATCTGGGGTCTTCAGTGTGAATGCAGGGCATCATCGCAGTCAGTCAGAACAGCTGTTGAGGAATGCAGCTCCTCAATGACTGTGAATCCACAGAAGAAGATGATTAATTACAAATCATAGGCAACCAAATGAGCTATTTGATTTGATGGTATGTCAGTTAGGGGTTTGCCATTTTTGTGGGTCAAGAAAACTTATTCTGTTATTTTTTTACAGTGGAGGTGCTGTAGAGACACTGTATTGTTAGGATGGCACATTGCTATCAGTTTTGGTATTCAAACCATCTGATCGCGACTCCCTAACCACTAGGCCACCGGCTGCCCCAGTATATTTTGGCACAATATTGTTACAGTGACATACCAATATATTTATTAAATATAATTTTAGAATTGGTAAAAGGTAAAATGCTTTTATTTTAGTCTAGACTGATGCATGACCTAATTTTTATCTTGCATAAATGTATGATACATGCTGTATAGTAAAAACTACCACAGGATGGTGAGGATTATTTAAATAAGATATTACTAATAGTCTCTGAGCTCTAAGAAGCTAAGGTTCAGGTAAAAAGTAGACAGTCAGACTTAATTGACAGGCCTTTTTCTCAAGGAATTTTTATTGTTTTTTTATGAACCAAATTCATTTAATTTAGTTCAGCTGTCATTGCATTGGCTCATTTATTCACATTGTTTGCTATAGTAACCTTGAGTTCACCTGTGTGCATTGACTTAGGAGGAGCAAGCATGTTAATATTTACAATGACCTAATAGCCTAGTGACCTAATGGTCTAATGGCCTAATAACACTGTGAACCTGAACGAGGATGTTGCCCTTTTAATCAGCTATAACAGGAACAGAACATGACGTCGAAGCTAGCAGACTAACAGGCTTTTTTAGTGATATTCTGATTAAAAGTCAAATCGTTGCCATAATTGACTTTTTGGCACATAATTTTTGCCATTTTGTTCGGTATTAGCTTAAAGGGATAGTTCACCCCAAAATGAAAATCTGATGTTTATTTGCTTACCCCCAGGGCATCCAAGTCGAAGGTG
>JBBKCR010030964.1:0-11602 GCA_037577295.1 Ladigesia roloffi
CTATATATCGCACCTAAAAATAAAATGAACTGAACTTTGAACTAGTTCAAAATTTAAATTGTGAGCTATGAATGTGAACCATTCACTTTGAGCATGGGTGAACTGAACTTTGAACTAGTTCACGAAAAGTGTGAACTTGCACAACACTGATTATGGCCCCCCTGCTCTAAACAGTCAAATATGTAAATATATATTTTTTAATCTCGACATGCGCTGGCTCAAAAAACGAAACTAATGCTATGTCTTCTACACGGACTAATTAAAGTGCTGCGCTGACATTCAGCTACCCAATGAGAATTTTTATTCAATTCGAGCACAGAAATTGACTCGTATTACTTGTATGATACTCGTACTCGTCATAAGTGCTTTATCCGGCTCATCCCTAGTACTAATCTACACATACCACGAGCACATTTGAATTTGCTCTACAGTCCCTAACCGTTATTCAAATCATATTAATGAGAGTAAAAAGTCACATGAAGAGGTTAAGTAGACCTCCCTCCCTTAATAGTGTACAGGAGCTCCTGTTAACAGTTCTTGGTCTAGCTTAGTTTTTAGGCCTAACTGTTCATTATTAACTGGGGTGATATTAAATCATTGCTATGAAAACTGACTTATCTTTATGGTCGTGGTCTTGACTCGGTCTCGATTCCTGAAAGACTCGGTCTCGACTTGGTCTTGCTTCCTTAAAGACTCGGTCTCGACTTCATTTGAAAACCAAGCGTCTCGGTATCGACTAGGTCTCAACCCTTCAAAGACTTGGTCTTGACTCGGTCTCGGCATAGGCGGTCTCGTCCCCATCACTACTTTATACTTCTATTGCTTCGTCTGCTGTGTCTGATGTATTTAATCTTACATGTCCATCAATGATTTATGATTTCTACTACTCTACCATTGCTGATATTTTAGATGGGCTCGCTCCAAATATAACCAGGTCTGTTACCATGTCTCGCTCTGCTCCATGGTATAATGCGGAGCTATGAAGGCCAAAGGCAGACAACTTGAGCGCCTTTTAGGAAAACTGGTTTAACTGTACACTATCAGGCTTACTCAGATCATGTTAAGCATTACAAATTGGCCTTAAACATTCATCCTATATCTCCAAAACCATAAGTACAGCAAGCAATAAGCCCAAATCACTTTTCAGCATTGTGAACCGGTGAGCTCAGCCTCCTGCACTGAATGCTTCTTCACAAGAATACGAAGAACTATGCAGTTCCTTTTTATGTTACTTTCAGGGTAAGCTGGATGCCATTTGTGGGTCATTTGATGTAGAACTAATCACTTCTAATTGTAAACAAGCCCAGCCCATTCAAATATTCAACAGCTTCTCTTTGACAAACCCCACTTTGATTAATGAAATAATACTTACAACTAACAGTTCTTCATGTCATGTTAACCCTGCACCAACATTCCCTTTGAAACACTGTTCTGCTATTTCTGGTCCTATTTCACATCTCATAAACATGTCTCTTATCTCTGCTAGTGTTGTACTCAAAACTGCTGCTATCTCTCCTATTCTTAAAAAGCCAACACTAGACCCACGTGACTATGCTAATTATCGCCCCATTTCCAATTTACCGTTTGTTTCAAAAGTCTTGGAAAAGGTTGTTGCCGCTCAGCTGCAGTCATTTCTAGCCCGCAACAACCACTTTGAAAAATTTCAGTCAGGTTTTCTTTCGCAACACAGTACCGAAACTGCACTTGTACGGATTACAAACGATCTCCTTCTTTCCTGTGATTCAGGGAACATTTCCATACGCTTGCTACTTGACCTTAGCTCAGCTTTTGACACAGTCTCTCATAAGCTGCTACTCCTGCGCCTCGCAGAGATTGGCATCTCAGGAGCTGCGCTAGCCTGGCTTTCCTCCTATTTGACAGTGAGACAATATTACACTACCATGCATAAATACAAATCTCCTATTTAACCTCTCAAAATGATGAAGGGGTATTTTTACCGATCAAGGGTGATTGAAGTGGCATAATTATATGGGTCTTAATGTAAAAATCTTCTACATTTAAAGTTTAAACTCCTGAACAAGTTGAATTGTATCCATTCTCTCCCCAGCCCAGGTGCAGTGAACTTAAGTTAAGTTTGAGGGACGCAGCTGAAATTTAAATGAAATGTCAGGCATAAGTAGGGATGCGCGGCCTTGGACAGTAAGGAACGTCCCAAAAAATGAATAGAAAGGCCATAAATCAGATAAGGCACATGCCCAGGACAACATTAAGGAGGGGTTACAATGACATGTGGTAAAGTAGTGATAATTCAATTGGTCAAGAAGGCACTGTAGGTGTACCCTGAAATATGAATCAGAAGATGACTTAATCTGTAATGATTGGACAGAGATAAACAGGGAGGAATAAACAAAGCAGGTGAAGATAACGCCCCACGTATCTATAGGATTTACGTAGCAAAGTTGATAAGGAGTTAGGCCTTCATTGGGCCTAAAGATCAGGTGGTATTAAACAAATTAAGCATTTTAACACTCAATGCTCTTCATTGGTAAGAACACCTGTATGGGATGAATTGAAATAATGCATACATGAATGATGCAAGTGTATAAAAACTGATGTCAGTGCCCGCATAGATCAGAAGAAGAGCAGCGCCGGGTCACAGCTGAAGATCTCTGAACAAACCAGGACATCGCACCTGTCTGGCTCCTGATTCTTGGGACTTAGAATATTTCTGAGGTCTTGGGACTTAGAATATTTCTGGGGTCTTACGACTTTAGTGGAGTATGAATACTTTTGAAGTTTGGACTTTGCTTAGCTTAGCCTAGCTTAGCTTTAGCACGTTTTTCAATCACTTCCAGAATGGGTGTCCCACAAGGCTCAGTTCTAGGCCCATTATTATTTATTATTTACATTATGCCACTTGGACAAATTATTCGTAACCATGGTTTCCAATACCATTGTTATGCTGACGACATACAGATATTTACGACTTGCCACCCTGATTCAATTCATCAGACCACTGCATTAGTGTCGTGTGTTAATGAGCTAAAAACTTGGCTAAGCGCCAGCTCTCTAAGCTTAATCTTGTCAAAGACAGAAATTTTAATTGTTGGGCCCCTAACTGTACCAAAAAACATAACTTAGCCCCCTAGATTTGACTTTGAAGCCACAACAATTCTTCCTTCTGCCACTTTAAAAACGTATCATCCTTGTCTCGTCACTAAATCTTGATGCTTATATTAACAAACTGTCCAAAACTGCATTTCTTCAGCTATGACGTATCGCCAAACTCCGCCCCTTCATGAGTCCAAAGGATGCTGAAACATTAGTACATGCATTTATCACATCCCGTCTTGACTACTGTAAGGCCCTTTTTTCTGGATTACCAGCACGCTACGTTTCCCGTTTGCAGCATATTCAAAACTCCGCTGCAAGAATGTTAACATACACTAAACAATCTGATCATATTACCCCCATTCTCTTTAACCTCTACTGGCTCCCCGTTTCATCTCGCATCACTTACAAAATTCTTCTACTTAACTTTAAATCTCTTTATGGTCTTGCACCATCTTATCTCTCTGACTTACTCTCTCCATATATTCCTTCTCGCCTACATTGTTCTTCGAGTGAGCAACTACTGTCTGTTACTAGATCCCGCCTTACATCTATGGGAGGCAGATTGTTCTCTAAACTCTGGAACTCACTGCCCCTGTGTCTTTGATCTATAACCTCACTGCATGAGTTTAAGACTAAGCTCAAAACTGTTTAACCAATATAAAAAATCTGTTTAACCAATATTATCACTCATTACCGGTTTCATCTTGATAGATTGATTACCAATACTTAATCAATAATTGACAGAGAAATTCTAAGTATTTGTCTGCTGTAGCATTTATCAATCAGAGGCGGAAGACAGAGATCTCTTTCTTGCCGGCAAGGGTGAACAGCACTCATGTGAGTCACACAAGACTGGCCCCCCAACACTTTATTTATAGAAACAGAAAAGGGAGTTTTAAATGAGCGTATACAATATAATCAAAAGAAACCGAGTCCGAAGGTGTATGTGTGTGTGCGCTAAGACAGGTCAGCATCTGTGTGTGTGTGTGTGTGTGTGGAGATTAGGAATGTGTGTGAGTTATGTGTGTGTCAGTGCTCTCTCGGGAGAGGCAAAGCAGAGGTCAACCAGCGAGTGAAGTGATAACACAGAAGACATAGCAGCAGTTAATCTAACGGGGAGAGGAATACATGAAAGAGGCATAATGAGTAAAATAATAAGAGTAAAATAAATGGAAACAAAATAATGAATGAATATAATGAATGAATAAAATAATCAACCAAACACATCTTAATCAAATACAGTTAAATGTTGTCCCTGTGCCTGTGGTATTTGTATTTTGTATGTTTGTATTGAATCTGTGGTTTGCAAATGAGCCCACATGTTTGGACTTGGCAAATGCCTCTCGTCCATCTATGTATGTATTGTATATACTAACTGCTATAGTTCAGCTTCCTTGTGCTTCTTCATAATTGATATGGTTAAATGTTGTCTTTGTTTCTTATGTTGGATCTAAATTGTGGCTTGCAACTGTTACCACATGTTTCGGACTTGGCAACTGCCTTCCGCCCACCTATGTATATACTGTTATATTGTCTGCTATTGTTCAGTGTCCCTGAGCTTGGGAAAGGCGCTGTACAAATTAAACTTATTATTATTATTATTATTATTATTATTATTATTATTACTTGGGGCATGCTCAAACTACCCCCATGTGGTGCAATGGGGAACAAGGGGCACTCCAACCAATCGTTTCCCAGGTCCTTTTACGCAGCCCCAAATCCTGGGCACAAGACGACAGCTGGAACAAATTAGTCCCCATACTGGAAGCTAACTGGCCCAGTCAAACGTCTGGTTTCAATTGCATGGCATGTTTTTGTGGGTTTTCACAGGAGATACATTTTGAGTAAGAATATTGTCCTGAAACTTAAGTTGCTGGAGACTTTATGCTGGTGTTTGTTCCCAGGACAGTTTTTTTAGCTAACTCTGAGCTAACTGCAATGGCAATGGCAACATTCATAGTATTCCTGTTTTCTGTGGGTGAGTAAGTCTTATTTTATGGTTAAATTTTAAATAATTAGAGGCCCTGAATAAGACCATCAGGGATTAAACACATATTGGTCTTATCTTACTCACACAGGCCTGCACATGAGACCCATCCATTTATTTGAAATTGTGTTGCAATGCTGAATATATGGTATGATCATATGGGATGGTAAAACGCTTGTACAGGTTTGTGTCACTGTGCATTGTGATGTGCCTTTTTCTGTCATACTGAGAGAGCATGCTGCTCCATGTTCAGTTCAGGAGCACTTAGGCTGGTGGCACTTACATTTAATTTTACTTACTTTTAACTTTACATTCATCTTCCATCTGAAATGCAGTTTTTGACTGAACGTTTTTTGCACTCAAAAAGACAAGAACGTTTGGAGTACTGGATTGCTGTGATAAAATATCTGCATTCTATAAATGTTATTATATTTGTGAGGCATATAAAAATAAATATTACATGATTTTGCACTCCGGTCTCTGTAGGTTCAGGTCTGAACAAATTTCTCTTAGACAGCACAAGCTCCAAAGCCACAAACCAAAACCTCCTTCCAACAGAAACTGTTCTCATGCCTTGCAAAAACAAATACATACTTACTTTTGTTTTTGAACATATTTAACTGACTTAAAAAGCAACTATGGGTTTTGTAAAGGTTTAAAAATAAATAAATAAATAAAATTAATAAATAAACAAATAAATAATAACAACAATAACATAATTAAAAAAAAGAATACTAATACTTTATATATATGTTATAAATGATTATGGACCAGCATTGACAGATGGGTACATGAAAATGTAAATACATAAGTCAGGTGCTGCACATTGTTTGTGGTTAAAAAGCTGTAAATTAGAAATTTCTTTGGGAAATATTTTTCTTACAGCAACTTGCACATGCCCTCTGCCCTTTATCTACCGTATTTTTCGCCGTATAAGACGCTCTGGAATATAACGCACACAATTTTAAAGAAGGAAAATCTAGAAAAAAAACTGATTCTGAACAAAATACTGTAGTAAAATATCTTGAAAAGGAGGTAACGGTGATGGAGGGAAGTACCATTAAGCTCAGCAGAGCGTTGACATTGTTGCCGGACAGCACATGGTTAGACTGTCGGGAGGGGGGAACAGGCGCGCTGTAGGAGGGAGAGGGAAGCCCGAACACACACAACCTGGCCGTGCAAGGAGGGCCAGAGATAGGGTGACCAAACGTCCGGTTTTCCCCGGACATTTTTCACGTCCTGTCCGGGGCGTCCGAGTTTCTTTTTAGAAAGTGGGGAAATGTCCTGTTTTTTTTATTACCTTTCATTGGGCCATTAAATTGACCGGTACTAGGGCACTGTGCATGGCTCTGCGTGTGATGTAATCCCTGAGCTGCGTCAGTGCGGGAAGTTCTGTTTAAAATCAGAAAACTGTGTCTCTGTGCACTTACGCTTCAGAATGTTTCAAGCGTGCTGACAGTTACCAACCCCCATGCACTAAGGTGTGGTCACCCTAGTCAAAAAAGTCTCCACAGCCTGCAGTACATGCCACAAATCCAGCTTGCAGCACACACAGCATAAAAAGAGGACTTGCGAGCAAGCACCACACAAAGTTAGGGGCAGTTTTAATGCAGGCGAAATGTGTAATAGTCGTATAACATGCACCAACCTCCCTCCCCATGTTTTGGGAAAGAAAAAGTGCGTCTTATGCGCGAAAAATACGGTATATTTTAAAAAGTTATTTTAGGTCACAATTCTCTCTAAATTATGGTAGAACCCTATCTTGGACGTCTGGTGAATATATTTCTGACTTGACAAAGGACAATGCCACTTTAAACTAATTTGAATATATATTTATTTAAATCTGCAAAGGGATCAAATTCCGAATAATACCTCTTTAAAACTCACTGCAGTAAAGATGAGGAGCTCTCATAGCCAGTTTGAATACAGTGAGCAAAACAGTCTTTTTAATTTGTAAATACATTTAAATAAGATAGGTTGGAAAATGGCCACATCACAATTAATTTGACTGATGTTGTTCCGAGTCTGGTTTGGATAGTGGTCCTATTTTATGAACTTATATTTTTCTCGCTGCACTGTGCATTCCTGTGCATTTCAATCACAATAAAAATATTCAATTCGATTATATTCTACTCCTTTCTAGTCTATTGTAAATTTCAACTTAGTCAATTACCTCTTTTCTGATAAAATGCTTTGTAGTTAGCTTACAGGTTTTGTGGCTTTAAAAAGAGATTCTGAATAATATGTATACAGTAAGCCTTTCGTGAGATGAGACAAGAAAGACTTACGGAGTGTTGGAGTTCACCCGTGAAGCGTGATGGAAGAGCTCAGATGCGGAGAGAAGTGAAATAGCTGGTTGGTCACGCAGTGTTAGATTCCCACCTGGAACCAACATTCACAGAAATGAACAAGCAAACGAAAGAGGTACTCACGTGAGCTGAAATAATGCTGAAAGTTATGAACTCAATGACTGAGCAGTGAGGAAGCTCCCGGACATGTCCATTTTTCACATCCTGTCCGGGGCGTCCGAGTTTCTATTTAGAAAGTGGGGAAATATCCTTCTTTCATAAGCAGGAGCGAGCAGCTTTGCAAAAAAAAAAAAAAAAAAAATTGTCATGTGAAGGAAAACTTTAAGGAATTCTCGAAAAAAAAAATGTAAATGTATATCACATACATCACACCATTATTATTTTTTAAATACATTTAATACTCGCAAAACTTAGTTGATTGGTGAAATCACTGATAATTAGTCACAAGTAACTGACGGGCTATTTGACCAATAGTGCCAGGCACATTGGTAAGTAAATAAACGTTTCAAGCTAGGTTGTCAAGAAACATGAAACTACATAACCAGGAAATCACGTAAGCTTATATTTTGGTAAGATATGTTGTTTTTATATTTGTACCTTACCCTGTTAAAGATAGTTGCGCTTGTTGTTCACATGCTCTCCAGATGGAGTATCTAATGGGACAAAGGCTCCCTCGACGTCTGAGGGAGAGGGTATATCTGCCCAGGCTTTCCCTAAACGAGGAAGAATGTAGGCGTATCCTTCCAAGCCATCACAGACATCTGTCACCTTTTGGCAGATGACCTGGAATCTCGTTCATCGAGTCCCTATGCCCTTCCTATCGCTGTGACAGTAACGGCAGCACTGCACTTCTATGCTACTGGGTAATTTCAGAACTCCCTTAGTCCAACTGGAGGCATAACACAGCCTGCTGTAAGTTCGGCTATACATGCAGTCACATCAGGTCCAGTCTGACATGCCAGGGAATATATCCAGTTCCCAGTGACCCCTGCTCACCAGTGGCATGTAAAACTGGTCTTCTTCGCTACGTATGGGTTCCCTGGTGTACTGGGTGCCATAGATTGCACGCATGTGCAGCTGCGTGCCCCATCAGAGAATGCTCTGATTTATATAAATCGCAAGGGAACCCATTCCATCAATGTCCAAGAAGTTTGCGATGGTACTTGTAAAATCACATGTCTTAGCAAACTATCCTGGCTCCAGTCACGACTCATTCATACCTCCCGTTTGTCGCATGTTTCTCATTTTTCTCCTTCTTTTATCGGAAAATGAGCAAACAATTTGTTCCCGTGCCTGCTTTTCTAACTGGGGTTTGAGAGGATTCCCTCCATCCCCGAAGGTGAATTGCTCCCGTGCCTTCATCTAACGCACGAGCAAATCAGTTTCTTCCATCAAATCAGTTTCTGCCATCATTATACACAGCATGTCATGGAACTTGCACCGGGATTTAAAGTGAGTAAGTGTGTGAACTCTGACTGGTTTATTGCATGCTACGCCCCAAACACACCCATGACTAATTTATTGATTTAAGACAATCCATTTGAACTATGCGCCACTACAGGCACTATAGCGTTTTGCGCTGGCCCTTCCCCCAAAGACAACTGCGTTTCAGACTTCAGATGATGCACGATCGAACCTGAAAATCGGGCCCACAGTCTCACACAAGTGCACAGACACACAGTCTTTCACAAACAGGTAAACGTTCGCTCTCTTTCTTTCTTTCTCCTCTCTCTCTTCGTTCTCTTTTGCTCTCCAACACTTATTTACAATTGTTGGCAGAAACCCTGCACTAACTCGGAAACCTTCGCCACAATTTTTTTTTTGCTTTTGTGATGTCAGGGCATTGTTCACCATACCCCCTTGTCCTCATGCTGGGTTGCTAAGCATCGCACCCAAACATAAACCCTGCATAAGGACGAAGGTGCGTGGTATATGAGGCTCGGATGCCACAGATTTTTTCGTGGCAATATATACATTTTCATACATTTAAGTACTAAATTATTAAGAAAAATATTATTTACTAATTTTGTAATGTAAATATTAACATAAATTTATCAATATTTAAAAACATTAAAATAGCTATATTCTTTGGTACTGTCCAAATAACACAAAGAAAGCTGTCTTGGGATGGTAAAATACCACTGTACTCAGAGGTTCGAAAGAGGCCAATTCGAGAAAGCTATTTATTTCTCCTTTGATGCACTTTGATGCAGTGGCAGTCCAGAATTTTCCCCCTGTAGCGACTCCAGAGTTTTACGTTTTGTTCTTCTTAAAGTCCTGTATTTGTATTACTATAAATGTAATGAATTGTATTACTCTATTTGTTTTGATTATACCAAATAAAACACCCGTGCAAGAATTACAGTACAGTCTATACAGGGATAACTTTGGTAGTTTACATTTAAGTACTTCAGGAGTTCAGTATATACTGTACAGTTCAGACATGGGTTTACCTTTACATTTTCCTTCAGGGTAATGTATTAAGTTGAGTTTACAGTGTTTTGGTAGCATATTTTTATATGAATATTTTTAGATTTACACAATACGACCAAGAAATCACTACTAAGCTAAAATATCATACTGCACAGCTCAAGTGCACTAGTGACAATCTAGTGTTCTGATAGAGAGGCCCGTAGACTGTTGTCTCTACCACTATTTTACTAATCAGGAATTATGTGATTGTAATGTAAAACTGTCAACAGACCTATTTTATAATGTTTGTGTTTTCTTTGTTCCCTTCTCCACAGTGATTTCCCTGAGTTGGGGTTTAACTGTTGACATCCCAGCTCCTACTTATGAATTTGCCCAGGGTGACAATATTACAATACCTTGTAACTTTAAACCCAAGAGGCCTGACAACCCAGCAGTGACGATTGCATGGACTGCTCACTCAGATAATCCGGACAATCCAGACGTAAGGGATCACTACCTCAACATGACTATTTTTGCTTTGGTTCCTTAAGCCGTTATCAGAAGTGTTTATCTTGGCCTGGATAGTATTCATTGCAGGTTAAGACAAGCTTTAACACTTCAGATAAACTACATGCAAAATTGTATTGGATGCTCATTCAAATGTTTTCACACAAATTTTTTCACCCTGACCATATACTGACGTCTGTTCTTTTCCTTCCCTTGTGTTCCATTCCACAGATGTCGATCATCTCTGTATTCCTTGCGAAAAATGCTGATCCAGTTGTTGATGAAGGTGAACTGTATCCGGGCCGGGCATCAGTGCAGTATGATGTCTCTAAAGGAGTAGCGAATTTGTTTCTTAGATCTGTAACCCCAAAGGACACCAGAGTGTTTGTGTGCGATGTTGTAATTCCTGGTGACGGGTCAATTGTGGACACCACGAAAGTTGTGGTTTTTGGTAAGTGCTAAAAATAAGTCAGCTCAGTTGACCTATATCTTTTTAGAATATGAAGATGATTAGTATTACCTAAAGGTAACAAGGTGGCGGTTTATATATTTTGCCAGTTTGTCTTGTTGCCTCATTTCTATTTCATGCTGAATGAAAATAGCATCTGTCTTACCTTTACAATATTATTTGGTTACTGAGGAAAGAGGTACATTCGTGTTCGCTTGGTGAGGTAAAATTTCTCCTCCTGTTCAACAGTGGCACCTACTAAACCCATCTGTAAGATTCAGGGGAAAGCTGAGTATTATCAGGACATTAATCTGACCTGTCTATCAGAGGAGGGCACCCCGACACCTACACATCAGTGGACAAGCTATGACGTCCAAAATAATTCACGATCCAATCAGCCCAAGTCCACTGATGGTATGTGCATTCAGCCGTCTTCTAATTTGTTTTGCTTGTTTGTTCAATGCATTTAAATGTGCCACTATCTGTGAACTACATTTTCTTCCTAATCTGTTACTTACTCTGCCATTTCTGTCTCTGTCTAGTGAACGGGGTTTTGTCACTTTATAACATCTCCGCAACCACCAGTGGTTTCTATATCTGCACATCAAAAAATAAAATTCGCTCCGAAATCTGTAACATGACCCTGGCAGTCATGCCACGTAAGAAAAGCTCTAACTCCAAATACCTTTTTTTCTCTTACTGACTCTTCCCAGCATTTCCCCTCTTTTATTTTATGTTCTGGTTCCTTTTTCTGTTTGTGGTTCTATTCCTCAGCCTCCATGAACATCGCTTCCACAGCAGGAATAATTGGAGCCTGCGTGGCTGCTGTTATCGCCCTTGTGGTCATCGTCTGCTGCTGCCGCC